>JAUCBJ010002315.1:0-66194 GCA_032718475.1 Nemertoderma westbladi
ATATATATATAAATGCTCAGTTTGTCTGTCTGTTTTTTTTACAGTTATAGAAATCAACACGTTGAATCGACACTTTAAGTTTTTAAGTTTGGGGAAGGACGCTGTCCAGTCTGCCGCTTTCATTCTTCATCTATGAAGACCCACTGGAAGTCAAGACCCGCTGGAAGTAAAGACCCACTGGTAGTATAAGACCCACTGGAAGTAAAGACCCACTGGAAGTAAGGACCCACTGGTAGTAAAGACCCGCTGGAAGTAAAGACCCACTGGTAGCAAAGACCCACTGGAAGTAAGGACCCACTGGTAGTAAAGACCCGCTGGAAGTAAAGACCCACTGGTAGTATAAGACCCACTGGAAGTAAAGACCCACTGGAAGTAAAGACCCACTGGAAGTAAGGACCCACTGGTAGTAAAGACCCGATGGAAGTAAAGACCCATTGGAAGTTAAGACCCACTGGAAGTAAAGACCCACTGGAAGTAAAGACCCACTGGTAAGTAAAGACCCACTGGAAGTAAAGACCCACTGGTATTAAAAGACACACTGGAAGTAATGACGTAGGAAGTGAAGACCCACTGGAAGAAAATAACCACTAGAAATAAAGACCCACTGGTAATAAAGACCCACTGGAAGTAAAGACCCACTGGAAGTAAAGACCCACTGGAAGTAAAGACCCACTGGAAGTAAAGACCCACTGGAAGTAAGGACCCACTGGTAGTAAAGACCCGCTGGAAGTAAAGACCCACTGGTAGTATAAGACCCACTGGAAGTAAAGACCCACTGGAAGTAAGGACCCACTGGTAGTAAAGACCAACTGGAAGTAAGGACCCACTGGTAGTAAAGACCCACTGGTAGTAAGAGACCCACTGGTAGTAAAGACGCAGGAAGTAAAGACCCACTGGAAGAAAATAGCCACTAGAAATAAAGACCACTGGTAATAAAGACCCGCTGGAAGTAAAGACCCACTGGAAGTAAAGACCCACTGGTAATAAAGATCCGCTGGAAGTAAAGACCCACTGGTATTAAAAGACACACTGGAAGTAAAGACGCTGGAAGTAAAGACCCAATTGGTAGTAAAGACAGCCACTGAGACAACCACTAGAAGTAAAGACCCACTGGTATTAAAAGATACACTGGAAGTAAAGACGCGCTGGTAGTAAAGACCCACTGGAAGTAAAGACGCAGCAAGTAAAGACCCACTGGAAGAAAATAACCACTAGTAATAAAGACCCACTGGTAATAAAGACCCGCTGGAAGTAAAGACCCACTGGAAGTAAAGACCCACTGGAAGTAAAGACCCACTGGTATACTAATACCCACTGGAAGTGTAGACCCACTGGTATTAAAAGACAGACTGGAAGTAAAGACGCGCTGGTAGTAAAGACACACTGGAAGTAATGACCCGCTGGAAGTAAAGACCCACTGGAAGTAAAGACCCACTGGTATACTAATACCCACTGGAAGTGTAGACCCACTGGTATTAAAAGACACACTGGAAGTAAAGACGCAGGAAGTAAAGACCCACTGGAAGAAAATAACCACTAGAAATAAAGACCCACTGGTAATAAAGACCCGCTGGAAGTAAAGACCCACTGGAAGTAAAGACCCGCTGGAAGTAAAGACCCACTGGTATACTAATACCCACTGGAAGTGTAGACCCACTGGTATTAAAAGACAGACTGGAAGTAAAGACGCGCTGGTAGTAAAGACACACTGGAAGTAATGACCCGCTGGAAGTAAAGACCCACTGGAAGTAAAGACCCACTGGTATACTAATACCCACTGGAAGTGTAGACCCACTGGTATTAAAAGACACACTGGAAGTAAAGACGCAGGAAGTAAAGACCCACTGGAAGAAAATAACCACTAGAAATAAAGACCCACTGGTAATAAAGACCCGCTGGAAGTAAAGACCCACTGGAAGTAAAGACCCGCTGGAAGTAAAGACCCACTGGTATACTAATACCCACTGGAAGTGTAGACCCACTGGTATTAAAAGACACACTGGAAGTAAAGACGCTCTGGTAGTAAAGACACACTGGAAGTAAAGACCCACTGGTAGTATAAGACCCGCTGGAAGTAAAGACCCATTGGAAGTGAAGACCCACTGGAAGTAAAGACTCACTGGAAGTAAAGACCCACTGGTAATAAAGACCCGCTGGAAGTAAAGACTCACTGGTATTAAAAGACACACTGGAAGTAAAGACGCAGGAAGTAAAGACCCACTGGAAGAAAATAACCACTAGAAATAAAGACCCACTGGTAATAAAGACCCGATGGAAGTAAAGACCCACTGGAAGTAAAGACCCACTGGTAATAAAGACCCGCTGGAAGTAAAGACCCACTGGTATTAAAAGACACACTGGAAGTAAAGACGCTGGAAGTAAAGACCCACTGGTAATAAAGACAGCCACTGAGACAACCACTAGAAGTCAAGACCCACTGGTATTAAAAGACACACTGGAAGTAAAGACGCGCTGGCAGTAAAGACCCACTGGAAGTAAAGACGCAGGAAGTAAAGACCCACTGGAAGAAAATAACCACTAGAAATAAAGACCCACTGGTAATAAAGACCCGCTGGAAGTAAAGACCCACTGGAAGTAAAGACCCGCTGGAAGTAAAGACCCACTGGTATACTAATACCCACTGGAAGTGTAGACCCACTGGTATTAATTGACACACTGGAAGTAAAGACGCGCTGGTAGTAAAGACACACTGGAAGTAATGACCCACTGGAAGTAACGACGCAGGAAGTAAAGACCCACTGGAAGAAAATAACCACTAGAAATGAAGACCCACTGGAAATAAAGACCCACTGGAAGTAAGACCCACTGCCACTGGTAGTAAGACCCATTGGTAGTAATTACCCACTGTAAGTAAAGACACGCAGGAAGTAAAGACCCAATGGAAGTAAAGACCCACTGGTAGTAAAGACACACTGGAAGTAAAGACCCGCTGGAAGTTATAGACCCGCTGGATGTAAAGACCCACTGGTATTAAAAGACACACTGGAAGTAAAGACACGCTGGAAATAAAGACCCACTGGAAGTAAAGACGCGGGAATTAAAGACCCGCTGGAAGAAAAAAACCTACTTGAAGTAAAGACCCACTGGAAATAAAGACCCACTGGAAGTACGACCCACTGGTAGTAAGACCCACTGGTAGTTGGACCCAATGGTAGTAAGAGCCACTGGAAGTAAAGACCCTCTGAAAGTAAAGACCCGCTGGAAGTAAAGACCCACTGGTAGTAAAGACAGCCACTGAGACAACCACTGGAAGTAAAGACCCGCTGGAAGTAAAGACGCGGGAAGCAAAGACCCACTGGAAGCAGTGGCGTACCGAGGGTTTCATGCGCCCGGGGGCAACTAACAAAATTTTTGCCCCCCCCCCCCAAAAAAAAAAAATAATATAAAAGTAATGTATTTTTTAAATTAAAAAGTAAAACCCGCTGGTAGTAAAGACCCGCTGGAAGTATAAAGATGCGGAAAGTAAAGACGCACTGGTAGTATAGACCGCTGGAAGTAAAGACCCACTGGAAGTAAAGACCCGTTGGAAGTAAAACCCACTGGAAGTAAAACCCCCTGGTAGTAAAGACCCACTGGTAGTATGTATATACGTACGTTTCGGCCTATCAGGCTTCTTAAGTAGCGCTAATAGGTTAAACCACTCTCCCCTGACATCCACCTTTCTATTTATTCTACTTCTACTGAACAGGCAGTGTTCAGTTGCATATCCTATCTTATCTATCTGAAGAAGCCTGATAGGCCGAAACGTACGTATAACGCTGGTTCAACCCCCGGTACGCGCTTTCTCATTTTTTTCACTTTCTGAACAACTTATTACAATTGCATTCATTAAAGTTGCATTAACAGCTCAACTACAATTTAACTTAAATAAGGACCTGAGGGAAATGTAATATATTCGCGGAAAGTAATGACAGACAGACTAACAGACAGCTGTATATGACATAACATCGGACAGACATGTAGACAGTATATACACACCGAATAAATAGACATACCGAATTTGTTAAAAATCTTGTTTGCTATTATTTTTTCACAAAAATCTCACATAAATTGATGGATAGGATAACAAGATGGATTAGTCCCTGCTTGGTATCTCCTCTCTGGAAGAGATTATCTTAAGTTTAATGTCGGGGGGGGGGGGGGGGGGGGGGGGTCTCGTACCGCCAGTGATATTGCTGTAAGGGAGCATTTTATCACAAACAAATGTGAGGGCTGATCCTTCTCGGAAAGTATGTCACTAGAGCACCAAGTACGGGCTCACTACTGCATACCGATATTCTAGACTGCCCCAACCCTATACTATTAAACTAACTCTCCTATTGGATAGCCATCACGAACGATAGTATAATGTGTCCACCAAATCAAAACTTTACCGTGGGGTCTTTGGTGCCTATAGCCAGTTTAATTTTATCTGCCACCCTCTATTCTCATTTTGACAACATGTAAGTAAACAAAACTTCAGTTCTGGAACATGTTTCAAACATAACATGAACAGTTTACGCATATAGAGGGAAAGGTCCCGAATACGCCAGTATTTTATCCTTAATCATTAGGGTGTGGACCGCAAACTGTTTATCTAATTCAATTAAATTATTATCTCCCATTAAAATAATTACAGATAACAAACAAATAACAATTACATAATGATTTGAAGACAATTAATACTGCTATATCTCGGTAACAATATATCACGTTTGTATTTGTCCTTGTATTTCCTTAAAGGAAATACAAGGACAACTACAACTAATACAGATAACAAATACTATACATACAATAACAACTGCTGTATCACGAGCCGGTGAATGATCTGTGTGGGGCGAGCCACGAAGTGAGTGAGCCTTAGCGTAGTGGTACCATTAATCAACCTGTCGTTCTGTCGTTCTGTCGCGTTTTTTTTCAGTATTTTATTTTAAACGTTAATAACTCGGCCAATCCTTGATGAAATCTATCCAAACTTGGTACACATGTTGTTTGGCAAAAGTTTGAAAATTTTCCAAGTAGAATTTGCGTGGGGCCTTCGTGCAGCATCAGTGTAACTGTTATTGTAGTTATAATATATTTATTTATCCAAAATTAACATGCGTTAAATTATTATTACTGTAGGATAAATCAGCTGGTTTTCTGACAAATTTTGCAAAACATAGGGGCTGTCTGCCAATCTGCATGTACCATTTGTACCGGTACTGTCAGGCTGTACTCAATTCCTGAATCGAGAATTCTGCAATCAGTCAATACTGCAATACAGGTCAGCCGGTACCATACACTGCAGACATGCCATATCATGTAATCTAAACATGGCCCCGGAAACCCTTGCGGTGATTATAGTTTAGGCCTAATTAGCCTAGTACCGGTAATAATAATATAATAGTTTAGATAGTTCAGTAGTTACCGCTAATCATTCAGTCATTGGCACGGTACACCGTATTGCTGTACTGCCGTTGTAGTGCGCACCGTAGGTACCACCCATGCGTAGGCTGACTGTGCTGATTATGGTACTGTCAGACTGTGGTACCTAAGCTATATACTGTTAGGTATATTGCTGTATTGGGGTGGGGTTAGGAATAATCCATTTGTTTTAGCATTGAACTGTTGAATCCCCTTATTTATTATAAAACCATTGGAAATATTCGCAAATGCCGCTCCATTACTGTCTGAAACGCTCCCGACAGTCCGATGTATCTGGACCCGAGCAGCCGAGTTGCTTCAAGAGGTGATTAACGGGGGAATACTACGGAATTGCTTGTTTGTCAGTACGATTCTATTTGGGTATTTACTACACTCAGACACTGGGAATACGGCGGTCGGTCAGATCGTAATGCGGGCCACTGCCAAGTTCATCATGCCTCACTCCGGTCACCCACCTTGGAGTGCGGTGGGAAGAGTCCCACTTACTGACTTACGTCGACGACTGGACGAATCGACGAGGATTGCGATCTGGGTTTAGCGGCGGCCCGGATCCTGGGATCGCCTGGGGGAAATGGTTGAACGTTGGGCAGACGTGATCGCACTGGATTACGTTCTCTGTGACGCGAAAGTGTGAAGCGAATTCGTTGTCGAATTGGGTCGGAAGCTGCGGGAATTCTACTGTTCTACGGGAGTAAACCGCAGCGGTCCGGTGACTACGGACGGATACTACTGGGATAAGCAGGTATTTCGATCGAGTTTCTCGTATTCTCGATGCTCGAGGCGGATAGAGAGTTGGTTGTGTTGGGCGGTGTTGTTCAATTCTATCAAACATATTAAATAATTGGTAAAATAATAAAAACACACCAGATAAAGATACTGAGCTTATGGTAAAGAGATAGGCCGAACTTACAATTTCCAAATAGATTGTTCATATAATAAATATATTTTTGGTATTTGATTTCAAGATAGGGGGGGGGGGGGGGGGGGAACTGGACGCAATAAAAATTCATCCCTCTCCAGGGGAAATTGGACGCAAATAACAACAGCTGATTACTCTCAAAAATAAAACTGTAACCTGTTCTATTGTGTTTACTTTATTGTTTTGGTTAAAATAACGTGCCACTGTAACCTGCTCCTTTCCCAAAATTTAGAAATTAATATTGAGGCGGGATATTAATTCGCCAAGATGGGATTTGCGTCCAGTCCCACCCCCCTCCTATCTCTTGATTTCACTAAAAAATAGAATACATTGCATTTTACTGTTATAATTACTGTATTGAATAAAATAATTAATTGATTGTTTATTAAACCGTGCTAAGCACGTTGAACTGGAGCTCTAACAATTCCCCACTAGCGGCAGACAGGAACTGTAAAAGTCTCTGTAGAATTTCTAATTAAGCAATGCTCTTAGGTAACTACTACTAAATTTCAGATGAATCTGATCGTTGGTTCTATAATTACAGCTATTTTTACGTTTCTGTTAATTCGCCCCCTAGCGGCAGACCGGGGAACTGTAGAAGTCTGTCTGTGTGTAGAATTTCTAAATTTTTTTAAAGACTACAAGTGTACCAAGTTTGGTTCCATTTCATCCATGATTGACCGACTTATTAGCGTTCAAACATTCCTGCCACGAATAAAAGCTGCAGGAACTCGAGCGATAATTAATTTATTTATTATTAAATACTGTTTCAATTAAATTCGTTACGAAAATCTAGTCATCTTCTTTTAAATATGGACCCTGCATTCATGGAAAATATAATATTTGATAATTCATCAGTCAGCCTACGCTAATTTCACAGCAAAGTCCTTGTCATGGCCTGTGTGTAGTAGGCCATGGTACCACCCTACTACCGGTACCGGCTGACCGGTGGCAACTAGCACTTGCACAGCAACAGCCCTACCGGCGATACACAGGTTGGAATTTATGTAGAGTTTGCTCAATAGTACAGATATAAAATAGTTATCTAAATTATCTATATTACTATTGAAAAGTATTGAAATATATACTGTTATTCGTATTTGCAACATCTGACATTGAAGAGGTGAGAGAAGATGAATACCGGCACTCAACAAAACCAACACTTATCACAGGTCGGTATGGTTACCTCGAAACCGGCGCGACTGTCCACTCGAATACAACTTCAAAACACAAACGACAACAATAAACTGAAAGCGAATCGAACGTCTTCAGAAGAATCTGTCATTGGGACGAAGAAAAGGAAGCCGAAACCACGGGAATGGAGTAATGGACCACAGCTAAGATTGACTGCTCCCATTGTCAGAGTTCCTGGACCGAAATTGAAACACCAATTGCCGATGGGCTTGATCTCTCAAACCAAAACTTCCTCTGCGGGGTTTGCGCGGCAGTAAAGATTGAAAGTCTGGAAGCTGGCATCCCTAGGTATTATTATTATAAAGAGCGTCAGCCTGCGTTTAATAAATATATTTTAATACAAAACAGGTCGAACGCAAAGAGGCTTATAATGAAGACGAGTACTGCATATAAATATACTATAATATCTACATATATGCTATAAACCACCTGGCTTTGCATATTGAACGTGCGTTTGGAAATAAGTTCGTGCTACCCTTCCGTGGGTGGTAGATGTCGCGGTTATGTATTGGTGGGTGGGAAGGGAGGGGGGGGGGGGGGGGGGGGGGTGCAGATTAAAAGGGGTGAACACGTACTGTCCCCCTTTCTTTGATTAATTGGTGGTGTGGGTTAATCTCTCATAACCTGATTTTGTGATACAGTCGCACAATTTTAATTTGTATCTCATAACTGGGCCTCGTGCTGCGCGAAGGCCCCACGAACGTGTAATTCTGTCTGTATTATTGTAATATTGATGATTGGTTCAAGTTGTCAGTATGGCCAGTGACAAGAAGGTAGTATGGGGTCTGACTGGCTGATAATAAAGTTATTTGTATAGTGAACGTTTTCGACCTCCGACTATAATATAAATATATATAACTGACATTTAAAAATCCTTAAAACTTTTGTTGGGCATAGAGCTTTTGCAAAGTCGGCAATGACGTACAGGTTGTATCGAACACCAATAATAAATTTAAAAATCCCTCCATCAACTTGTGTTTGTCGATATTTTATTTCATAACTTAATTAATTAAAGTCCCGGTATCACCGGTGCTATACAAATATGCAAAGACAGACAGGCCGACATCTAGACAGCCAGAGTGACAAATAGACAAACATATAGACAGACAAAGCGACATATAAACAGACTGACAAACAGACAAACATATAGACAGCCAGAGTGACAAATAGACAAACATATAGACAGACAAAGCGACATATAAACAGACTGACAAACAGACAAACATATAGACAGCCAGAGTGACAAATAGACAAACATATAGACAGACAAACCGACATAAAAACAGACTGACAAACAGACAAACATATAGACAGCCAGAGTGACAAATAGACAAACATATAGACAGACAAACCGACATATAAACAGACTGACAAACAGACAAACATAGACAACCATCAGAATGACATCTGTCTATTGACAGAGAAACAGACATATAGTATATAGACAGAGAAACAGACATATAGTATATAGACAAACAAACAGACAGACCGACAGACATATAGACAGATACATATGATAGACAGATAGTATGACAATTTGCAGACCATGGATCTTATTATGGAGCGAACATTACAAAAACTTACTTATTTTGTCTGTAAACATATAATAACTTCTGATATAATTCAGAATTTCGCGTTCTTCTTAGTTGATGAGATAAAAGTAAAATTAATTTTATATTTTCCATTTTTGATCGGAACTCTGAAAATTATTATATATAGATAGATAGATAGATAAGACATAATATGAGATATAATGCAAGAGATAATTTTGGACGATTTGACAGTTTTTTTCTCAGCTTTCGTAACTTTGACGTTTACCCCACATTTCAGATTACAAGACAATCTTCAACAGCAATTCGCCCACCTCTCCCAGCCACAATTTCACACAATTCATTTTATCCAATGACAAGACGATTTGCCTAACTGCTCTGCCAAGAAGATGGCTCCAAACACTTTTGATTGGTTGATAAAAACAGGATCACGATGAGCAGTCCATGGGGAACTCTAAAAGTCGGCGGCCAACGGACATCCCGGTATTATTGTTATACGAGTAGATAGCTAGTAGTGCTTCTCTAAAACTTGTTATATCTGAGATTCTCATATAAAAGGTAATATTATAAAAAATATACAGGCAAATAAATCTATATAGGGCCGCGATAAACCGATAGAATTCTCCACATTTACGATAAACTCAGCCGCCGTGAAAGCGCAATAAACCTACTCATAAGGGAATTTGATCTACTAAACTGAAACTGTTTATAACATTTTATTCCCAATGTTAATTTCCGAGCGTTCGATCAAGGGAGAGGAGTTATCCTCACAATTGTATCAGTTCAGTGGATCGACAGGCAACTTAGATCAGCATCTACATTCCGTAACGAACTGCCAAAACTGTCCTCCTCCACCAGCCATGGCGACAGGTGCGCACCAAAAGAGCTGGTCTGGCTACCCGTCAAGTTACCAAACATTCGCATGCGGCAAGTCTGACATACAGATACCGTGTCCTATAGGAGATCCAGTTATGGAACCAGAGTACTCCTACTACGGGTACTTCCCAAGTGCTCCTGCCCCCTTCCCTCCTTCCAACGCCCCCTTCCCCCCAGCCAACACCAACTTCACCCATACCAATGCCCCCTTTCCTCCACCTAACACATCCTTCCCCTCTTCCAACCATACCCCCACTTTCTCTAATCCGCCATCCACCTCGCCCACTCTCACCGACAAACTGCCCGGTAAATCCTCGCATTGGAGCGACTACGTCACATCCACAGGAGCCCAGTACTGCTTCGAACCATCGGCTACCTCGAGCGGGGGCTACAACCCATCCTGGATAAACCCATCGGATCGATTCTCTGGCGGCTTTCCTCTCTACCTCGGCGGGTCTCAGAGCGGTCACTTCCTGTCGGGTTACAGCGGAAGTGGGTCACAGAGGTACCCCCTACTGGATACCAGAGAGTCGAGTACCACATACAGAGTCAATCCAAATAACGGTGAGTTCATAAATACAGTATTGTGTGAGTCTATAAAGTAAAGTAAAGGGATTTTTTATAGCTGGGTTGCAACAAATTTAGGTCTTATTTAATTCTTATTTAATTCGGTTACTTAATAAAGGAATTAAATATAACGCAGTCCTTTTTAATTAACGGTACATTTAATACGGTTCATAACTGTGACAATGCAATTAACGGTGAGCTTATATAAGTATACTGTAGCGTACAGTATATAATATTTCAATGTATTATTTTTGGGATGAAAAAGCATTGGTCTGAAGCTGAACATTTTACAAGAATAGGGAATATGTTACGTGTCCTGTTTGATATGGGTAAATAGGGGTCTAACTCATTATATTCTAAATGGTGAATATATGGTGAATTTTAACATCCTCACAACCTTAACAAATTCCAAAAATTCCAGCTCGAAAATAATTGAGCAGGAAAATCACCACAAAGAAAAAAATTGGCTTCATAGTTTATGTGAATTTTGACCATCTCATGGATTTTAATCTCGGGTTTATTTGGTCTATCAGGCGCTGTTTAAAAATATCCCTAACCGCCGAATTCGACCGTCGTCTAGTTACTAAGTTACCGGTAGTTATTCCATCACACTTTAAGGCAGGGACCTTACGCTAAACAACATTGACCCAGATTCAAGTAGTCAAATAATGGCGCACATTGGCCAGTTTATCAGCAATAAAGTAATATAGCGGCACTGTATAATTAATCATCTGTGTAGTAGGGTTTTGTATGTAGTAGGGTGTTTTCCCAACATTTTATATCACTTCTATAACACGATAGATGTGTGGGAACTGTAATTGGTATATAATTATATGTAGTTTATATGGTATAGTTCTAATCAAATCATTGAGTACATATTACACGCTACACGGTCATCGCTATACTAAGCTATTCTATACCATTAAACAGATGGAGTTTTAGCACCGACACGCAGGTAAAGAGAGTCGGGATCCCATATGGGAACCTCCTCTGTACTCCAACCATGTTGCCTCCAATTAAATGATTTAGTTTTATAGGTCTTATTCAGGGATTACAGCGGGTGTCTTTTGATGTGAAGGAATTTAATTGCATGTCTATATGGCCGATGTCTAAGTTAAACACACACTGGTATCTGGTAAACCTAACAACTCTTTTAATTATTACCAGCTGCATAATTAGTTCAATCCCTGTCTGCGCTGAGAAACAACCAATGAACAGATTTCAGCATTTCACTTTTAGCTGGAGCTGCACTTATTTAATTAATTAACCCCTACACATTCGCTAGTAATGTAGTTCAATCCCATAAGCTCTTTTAATCGATGATAAACCAAAATAACAAACATGTTTACCGGTATAGTTAGTTAGCTGTTCATTTTTTTTCAACTAATTTGAGACTGTGTGTGATAATATGTGTATACGGATGTATCGTGTATATATATGTGCACTCCTACAATTTGTTGTATCGTGAAAAGACGAGCACATGGGGGTGTCGGAGGTTAAATGGAACTGTAACCCGATCCGAATCTCGATTCGAGACCGGTTGAATGGGAAACCGCCGATGTGAATGTATAACTGTTATAACTGATTGGAATTCCGAGAGTGATGCAGCCACTATGGTAGTTAGACAATTTTTGACTTTTTTAGCAAGTCTATTTACTGCACATAAGTCCAGGGTTAGGGCTTTCTTCACCTCTGCCGCAAGTTCTATAAATCTATTTAATAACACAATGAAACACTCGTTCCCGCAATCCCCGCTACGCCAGTTCAGATTACTGGAACCCAACCCCCCCCCCCCCCCCCCCCCCCCCCCCACTCCCCATCAATGTTTGTATATTCAATGAATAAAATTTGTGATTAGCGCAATAGGCATCAGTTCTCGTAAAATTTAATATCATCTGTCGATTTCACTATTCTGCTTTGTGGGAAGTTACCCAGCGGCACAGACACGCTTCTTGTGCTCTCAATTAATGAAGTGCACCAAAGGTGCTATAAATACCAGTTAAAGTCGTCGTCTTTCTTTCTTTCTTTCGTCTTGTTCGGTCTTTTGATGTGACGTTTAATGCCATACGGATTTAAATTAATGTTGTTTAGTGAAGCGAATATAACTAAACAATACGATATTGCGGGAGCTTTATTTGCCAGTGTTTTATATAACATAAAACCTGCGTTATAACCAATTCGATAGTAGATAATTATCTCCCAGTAATAAAATAATATATCTTTAATTGCTTCTCAAGGGACTCGGGCACCCCAAAAATTAATATCAGTCTGAAAAAACAATTCAAAATAAGTATTAAGTGCCATAATTATTTAGTGAAGGGTGTTTTTTTCTATGTTAGAATAAAATATTTTTGAAGCTTTATATACGATTTCGAAACCGTAGTACCGTCATCGGTATCGGTATTCATATCACCGGACTCCACCATTGGAACTGGATCCCGAATACCGAAGGGGATGGAGCCTGTTACTATGGTGATAGTAAAGTAAAAAACTGAAGTCAAGAATAAGCAGCTATGTAATAGTAATTTTACAGATTTTATAACTGAGTTTGTGTGGGCCAGCCGCCCAATTCGCATATCGTTCACATCCAAAACCAAAAATTATATCATTTATCAAATCCTACACACATACAAATAATTAATTTCCATTTAATTTCCAAAAAATTATAGGAGATTCACCATTACTCTCATAATAATAGAACATAAAATGGACACCTACAAAGGGAGACACCGCCGGGAGTACTGAGACCCACCACAGAGATACTAAACATGTCTGCTGAAGCGAAAATCATTTAGTTACATTTCTACACATATTGGAGTTGTGAATATTTCTGTACGGAGCACAACTTTCCCACAAATATCCCGACCCGCTATGTATCAAAGAAAATGTCTACCCATGGGTGACGTAGGCACTCCCACCAGCACAAGTAAACCTCTTAAAATATTAAATTAATCGGCTGTTTTAGCCTGTAGTTACATGTAAAGGGCGCCGCTGTTAGAGAGAGAGGGGGGATACCTGAGTTGGGACAAATTCGGGGCCAAAACCCCGGCAAAGTTACCCCGTAGTTCAATGGGAATACACCGCCATGCGGTTACCGTATAGAGAGCGCTAAGCGTGACCAGCTCCTGGCTACAGGTACGCAAGGGGATATGTTTGGGGGGGGGGGGGGGGGGGGGGGGGGTAGGTAGCGGTGAAGTGCCTTTGAAACACCGGGTGGGCCCCTCAAAGAACACTTCGATATAGATGGCCCTCCAGAAACGGCATCTTTTGTTTGCCCACACATCGCACGAAGGGCCTTTCTTGAGCTAATAGGATTACGTACTATACCTGTAACTTTTTCCCATGTTTATTTGTGACACCTATGTGATCTGGTTAGGGTGGGATGACAGCGTCTCGAACATCATAAATCAATATGCATTACAATTGCTAATGGGTGTTTTATAGTTATCCAATGCAAACGACGCCGTTTTACACTTATTTATTATTCTTGGCTAGCTGTAAACTATATAGTGTATGGGAATTTGATCAGGAAATTTTATTAATTAATCTACATCTACACACTATTGTAAAGTAAATAAAATAGGCCCTGTTTCATTTAACGCTCTTCGGCTGGTCTTGATATCTTTTTTTTACCGAGCGAGCAAGATCGATAAACTAGATTGAGGAGAAGAAGGTACATAAAGTAGTATATTTCACTGGTCAGCAGCTGTAAAGCCTTGCTCTAACGCATCGGTATAGTTTTGTTAAATTAAGTTAATTTAATTTACCGCTGGCCTTATAGGCGAGCGATAAATTATCAACATATGACCATTAAAATCAAAATGGCAGTGTGCTGCTTAGCAAATTATAGGGTAGACCAAGTCATGTTCGTATCCTAAGCCAACTCTTACCCCAATAATGCAAAGCAATGTTAGCCAGTTGCTGCCTAACGTTAAATCAACGACTTTCAAGTCTCGACGTTACCGACAAGTATTTTCAAGGAATTGGTTTGTATTTGCGGTTTACTTTGATGTGGCCGCGCTATACCCATTGTGAGATGGTGTTTAATTGACAACCATGTCGTATTTTCGTGCCGCGCTATACTTTGTTATAGTTCTATAGTCTACATCGATATTATAGGGTGGCCTATTAGTATATATGTTGCTCTTACACTTTAATTTTAAAATACTTACAGTACTTCCACTTTTAGTGGAGTTTGATATTATAGCGATTATAAAACGAAAATACAACTGATCGATGGATTTCGCAAAGACAATCTGTAAAATAATCTATTGTGATGAAAATAATTGTTTTGTATAAAAATATTATTATTAGGATTATATTTATAAATTTTTTGCCAAAAACCGATAAACGTTAATTAACTTAAATGTTAATGTCCAACCGGCTGTAAATATCCACTGAGTTATTAAGATGATGACATTAGTGGAATAATGACATAATAATGACATAAGTCAAAATAATAATGACAGCATAATGACATAAGAAGTAAAGTGTGTGTTTTTTTTGTCAAGCCACATTGTTTGCCATCGAACCAGCAGGACCAATTACAATTTTATTTTTTTTGTAAGTCCTCTTTTATTAAAGAAAACGTCCAATGTGACATTGTACAAACCGCAATATATCGCTTTGTACACTTTCTGTGTACACCACATTTTCGGTGTCACTCGGTTATATCCCGAATTGAACTAGCGTGAAATACCGTGTACTTTATTAGAATATAATTTTATACTGCGAAGTTAATATTAAATGGAGATATGGGGACAATGCGCGTGTGGCGAGTCACAATATCAGTGATCGTTAGCACTCCGTTAAGTAGGGGCTAAATATAAATAGGGATTGTCTGTCTGTCCGTCCGCCTTGTCCGTCTGTCCGACCGTCACGGCGTCCGTTTGCTAATATCTCAGCATCATCCCAGGCGCATTTATTTGGTATGTGTTTAGAAGACGAAAAGTTTTGAAAGCTTAGAAAATTATCGCGAACTTCACGTAGTGGAGTTCGCGCACTTCGCATTATCCTGATCAGAGTTTTTATACTTGACAATCGCCAATTTGAACCAAATTAAAACCTGTATGTAAAGATTGGCCCAAAACAAAGTGTAATATATATGAATGTAAAAAGAATATAATATTAGACCTTATACATCATTAGCTTTATAATAACAAAAGAGCACATTTTTACGAAAAGTTGTTAAGAATATAAATTCTTACAGCAAGTGGCAAATAAATATATTGTGAGGCGCGGCTCACATATTGTTTCAGTATCATGTTTGAGGGCCATCATCCTGCCTCACACGGGAGACTTTCTTGGGAAATTTTCTATAGCTACATTTTTTGAGCTAAACTGGTGTGAGGGAGGCCTGCTACATGTGCTACAGGCGGCTGTGTATCAAAGATGAGGAGGGGGGATTTAGACTTACTATGTTAAATTATCAAAATTATGCTGTGAGGCCACCCCCCCCCCCCCCCCCCCCCCCAGTCATGTAGTTTGCTCACTAAACTATACGAACCAATTCATTACTAAAAGGCTAAAAAATATCATAAAAATCTGGCATTTTGCTGAATCGATTATCTTTCACCCCTTCAATCGCCAATTATAAGTAATTACGTCCTATAATTAGCTGTTATAAACAGGGGGGATAAAAAGTAACGAAATGCAGACGCCATTCCTAAACAAGGTCCATAAAACCTTTTAGGGACTATTTATAATTCATGTCTCAATCAAAGCAACAGCGAAGATACACAACATGAATAGATTCAAATTATAAAACGATTCTATATGGACCTTTAGTAATGAGATACTATATAATTTAATTTGTATATTTGGGACACTGTTTTATATGGTTCGCATATTGAATGCGCAAACAACCGCCGTTTCAGGTTTCAAATACAAAGACAGAACTTAATCATAGGTTTCCGATACGAGCACCTGCACTGGCGGTTGTAATGCCGCCACCCTGTAGGACAGTATCATGATTATTTGAGTCATCTATCAGGAAGCCAGTAGCGTGCAGCATGAATTACATCCTTTCAATATTAAACAATTCCCTCTCGGCAGCAATCATATACCATATCAAATATTAAACAGACAATTTTGAAAAAGTTTCCCATAAATAGCTAGCGTTGCGCCACCCAAAGCTAATGATGGGTATGTGGCGTAAATTATTGATTTGTAATTAATTCATAATCAAAGCTTCGGTTGTGTATAGCTCCGGGTAGGATGTATCTATCTACAAAGGATCACTGGCGGTTTCTACGAACGTTGGCTTGGATCCTATATATCGGTTACCTAAGCCTAAGAGTAAAGACTGTGCAACCGCCCACACCCCGCAATGCGTGCGCACGTGAGCGTAGTTTAACGCAGGCAACGCCCACCCCCCATTCAACTAATATATAACCCGTTATAATTTACACTACATTAATCTTTATAAAACGTAATCCAACTTTAGGGAGCTTTAAACTTTCGTAATGTTCTTGTTATCAAGTGGAATGTAAAATGGAATTTCACGGGTAGCGTGCAGCGGTAATTATTATATCACGATAACAAAATATACCTTTACCACTGCATTACCATTTTACTTCAAGACTTACAATCTAGCATCATAGATTTGAAAGATCGCGGATCTACTGAATTTCGCTCTTTGTGTTGTAAAAAGTAAAGTTGTAAAAACAATTACTACCCGCCGTATAAAGTTATACATTATGCACTCCTACCAAAGGAGTTCCATTTTCGAATAAATAATTGCAAAGTGAGATTTATTGTTTAAATTGACTGTAGTTGACAGTGAAAAATATCTGAATTGATAGTAAAAGACACTTGGATTGGAAGCTAGCCATTCGAAAATGATCCCGCTTCAGGGAAGGTAGGCCTATAGTTGTTATTTTGTTTAGAGAGTATACCGGTACCTTTACTAGTAGGTAGGTACTGGACGCAAACCCCATCGCGGCGAATTAATATATCAATGTTAAATTAAATACCAATTTAGGGAAAGGAGCAGGATACAGTGACACGTTATTCTAACCAAAACAATAAATAAGTCAATATGACAGGTATGAATTTTATTTTTAGGATTAAACAGCTTTCGAGTGATATATGCGTCGAATTTCCCCTGGAGGGAGATGGATTCATTTTGATTGCGTCAAAAGTCCCCCCCCCCTATCTGTAAAATTTGGCCTACACTATTGAATTTAATTTACTTTTCATGAGTGATTGTATCACTCGTATCAATTAGTTTGGCAAGGCTGCTAAATTACATTATAATTGTATTTGCACTGAAGGACCTTAGCTTAGCAATGTGCTTCTAAGCACTGCGGCCATAAACCTGAGGTTAATTTAGGGGCGCCTTGCACTTCGGTGAGCGGTAAGGGATGTTCCGGAACAATGGCCATAATTTAGATGCCAAATTATCAAATTGCCAGTCACTATTCTCAGACAGATATATTTCACAAATGTACAATAGATAAATTAGTAGGCTATTGGGCCCTTAGGATCAATGGCGTGTCAAAAATTAGTTGGTTCTACAAGTTGTAAAGGATTGGGGCAAATTTTGAGTGAGCTTGAAGTTAATTGTTTAAGTTTGAATTTGAGTTAGATGATTAAGGTAGGATTTGAATGGAGTTATAATTTGAGTAAGTTTGGGAGTTATGACAAATTCTGCAGCAACTATCTGATAGTGGATATATAATATGTATTATGTGAGAAAGACTATACATTTTATGGAGACGACATACAGTTAGGCTTCCCTATACTGCAGTCTGCAGTCTTAGCGGTGCATAAATTATTGTGGAGGTAAGTAGCTGAGGGAGGACCATTTGTAATAAGAATTGTCTAAAATGAAGAAGGCTGGGTGACACCATGTGTAACTTACTGCCGTGCATTTCTATTGTGTTTCTTCAGTTATCTACCGGTTAACTCGCACTGGCCACATGGCGGATCGCATCACAGTTTTACATAATTTAATGTTCCGGTCCTTCGTACAATGTTAATCCTCAATAAAACGATTATCGTTTATCTAAGGGTATACCAATTCTACCAGATGTCCTGTAAAAACTTATCTTCGGCAATACTCATGTTCATTACAAGTTTATAGAAATATATACAGCATTGTAGTTATGTAAATGGACTTATATGGAAATATTAACAAATATAGCTTGTTTATTACTCTTCAGCATCACTCCTATACTTACGTAATTTGACGGTATCATATTTACTTACTGTACTAATATTGCGTCAATAAACACAGCTAATACCAATAAATTTCCCCATAAAAATCATACTATTAGAAGGAAATAGGGGGAGCTGGTTACAGTGACACGTTATTTTATACAAAACAATAAACAAAAGTCAATTGACAGTTTAATGAATGAAGTTTAATGATACTGTGTTTGAATTTTGTTATAAAATTTACAGCACCGTAAAATTTATATCAATTGTTTTCGCAGGGAAAACGAGAACAAAAGACAAATACCGAGTTGTATATTCGGACAGACAGCGAGCGGAGTTGGAGAGCGAGTTTCGGTGCAACCAGTACATAACGATAAAACGGAAAACGGAGCTGGCGGGGATGGTTGGATTGTCTGAGAGACAGGTACGGTACGGGAGACACGGCGGGCCTACGGGCACGGAACAGTACACGGTACACAACAGATCTGCCTTTTTATTTCTTTCACTTTCGCAAACCATAATTACAGAAATTCAATAGTGCCTATTCATAGTGATCTCTACTTTAGTATAGATCGATATGGGCGGGCCTAGTCTACTGTAAGTCTTTATGTCAATAAACCGCAATGCAGTTGCAGTAGCAAAATATAGGGTAGATGTCCGGTATGTCAATGTTTTAGTCATAGTTCGCAGTTCGGCATCTTTGCTGATAGTTTTAGTTTTCTAGTTAGGTTTAGCGGCATTTAATTAAAATTAAAACTATAATTAAAACTTTCATGTAAAGAACTAAAGAACCATAACTCATCAGACATTTTTCTCCTTGCGAACATCGTACTGTTGCTGTACGCGTACCGTACAAAAAGTATTCAAGATTACAACTTAAATTCGATTGCATTTTTAGGTCAAAATTTGGTTCCAAAACAGAAGAGCAAAAGAACGTAAAGTAGCGAGGAAATATACGATTGGAGGGAAGTAATGATGTTTGCGGTGGTGTTTATGAGTCTTCACTCACGGAATAACAGACATGATTATTTGCAATTATACAACCTGCTGCAGTTTTATAAGACTCTTTGTCGAGAGAGCTTTATTTACAAATAGATTTTAGTGGTGGGTATTAACTACAAGTAATAGGCCAAATTACATAGAAGGTAAACAGCAGAAGTAGAAATAACTAAACAGCTACTTCATCTTATTGATGTATTGTTCTAACTGACTGGCTTTTGTTATAATTTTCCTTTTTAGCCACTATATTATCTATTTTTTGTCTAATGTTTGTATTCCGTAACTTTAACATTTTATATTGTAACTACTGTACTGTAGTCATTTGGTTTATTAATAAAGTAGCTGCAATTTGTCAATCTTATATGGAGTGACTGCATGTCTTGTTGCTTTATGTCCATAACATATCCGGACAAAAAGAAACATAACTAAGACTTTGATAAATATTGTTTACTGGCGTTGGGCCTTTAGTTATTCATAAAAAACGGAACTTTGAAAACGCAGGAAAATATATTAATAAAATTATTACATTATCACAACCTATTTACTACCGTGCGGCTGTTACTAGATTTCGAATATCCAACCTGTACCGCTATTATATAGTCTGCTATAATATGTAAAATTATCATAACTTTAAAGTGTAGTATTATATTTTAATACATGTAAAATTTCCAATGTAAATCAGTTTATTGTGTGGTCTGATTAATTCTGTGAACTTTTCCTATGATAACTAGGTATGAATCATTTTCATTATTGATTTCGATTAAGTTGTTTTTAACCTGAAGATACTAAACTTACTGTAAACTGCAAGAACTTATGTAACCAATGATATTGAAATTGTTTGATAATTAATTTTCTCACTTAGTTTCTTAATAGATGTTAATATATTTACGTCTGTAATATTTCAACATACTTTCAGTTGATTCATAATAACATCTATTCCACGATATGACTATTTAAGAGTTACAGCACCAATCTTAAAGCATATTGTTAACTACATTAAATACAGTTAGGTTAATAAGTTACATTTATACTGTATTAGAAACCAATAAGTCATAACCCGAAAAGCAACAAACAACGCCAGCCAACACAAGCAATGATACATACAAGTAAACGGTATATGGAACTTAACTCGAGTCTGCCGAAGTAAAAAGGTAATGTTAATGGAACTCAACTCGAGTCTGCTGTTTGAATTTGTAAAATGAGTTTACCAAAACACGTTAGGCGATGGCCGAGCTCATACTGATCGCAGTAACAAGGTGAGGGGCCCCAAGCCGTCAAACAAGGTTCACTGAAAATACTTCTCCGTTGCTATCCAAGGATACGATTAGCATTGTCAGCAAGAAGTTATTCTTCTTGTATTCTCCCGGGAGCGGGAAGGTACAGAAAGTTTACAGGATATCATGGGGGACGTGGTTGCTGAACCTAGACTGCTGGTAGGGGCCGTGCACAAATGATGTCACGCTTTTTTTTTGATGAATTTCGAGCCCCCCCCCCCCCCCCCTCTGTCACAATAAGACACCCCACATATTCACTCCCATCGGAATGAGGGAACATCTGCGAGTTTCGACATCAATCACCGGAAGTGCACCAGGTATACTATCGACTACTGTTCCACTTCCTGGGTCTAACTCTACCTCGTCCTTATCTACCCAGTCAATGTGGTGTTCTTCATCTTTATCGCCACTTAGAATTAACATTAGAATCACCTCGATTCGCGATTACTTGAATAGATTTTACTTTGGCTGTTGACGTCGGTGTATGTAATTTATTTGTTCACCAAAGTGCTATTGTGACTTCACAAGTATCACCCCCTCCCCCACGTTTACAAATTGTCACAAAATTGCAACCCCCCCCCCCCCTCGACCGTGATATCATTTGTGCACGGCCACATATCCAAATATATTATGAAACAAACAAGATTTAAAGATGAGTGAAAGATGTCTGTTGATCCATATGGTAATTCTTCTTTGCGGCTCTCAAATCACTCAGAAAAGCAATAGGAAATAAATATTGTGAACCTAGGTCTATTTAATGTTCTATCACAATCAAGGGTGTTGTTACGTTACGTTACGGTATCTTTTCAGGAATACCGTAGCTCAATATTTTTCCGTAACGAAAACCGTAAAGTAATAGCTTTTTCAATACCGTAACGTAATATTACTGTATATTTTTTCCGTAAACCGTAACGTAATAACGTAATATTTGTTTTATCTACCAAGCAATCATTTTGAACAAAAAAGTAAATCTTTCGACAAAAACTTTCACTTCCACTTGCACGTTCTAGCTAATTCAATATAAAGTTAATTGCTTTAATAGGTTTGTTTGTCTGTGAATACGGTCTTCTTATAGCCAGCTTCCTGGCTTCTCCAGTTATTTATGATGAAGTCCCCCTATCAATATTGCCAAAAGCTAATTCTACTCGCACTTCTTCAGTATAGGCTATCAGTATAGGCTAATTAACAAGTACAACAACACAAAAACAACATAAACTACATATTCTAAACTATGACCTAAATAATAGTTGAGGAGGACTCGACAAATTAATCTGTTTAGAGTTCCAGCAACACTTAAAATTTGACCAATCTGAAGGCGACTAAATACAGAGTTCTAGAACACAATAAATCTCGTCCTGAGTTTCAACTCCCAAAGTTTCTGAGTTAATTTCAAGATTAATACATTCATAGTTTATTATGTGGGAAATAATAATAACGTTTTATACCGGAGTTAAGGGAGTAACTGGAATACCGTCAGTACCGGTACCGTGGGTTTTGGTTCTTCACAGGAATACAGCATAATGATCAATAAATCGGGGAATTGAAAGTTATTTTTATGGTTACGTTAATTTGCAATTTAAAAACATAGAAACTATAATTTTCCGATTTTCAGACAAAATTAGGATGAAACTTTAAATATCTATTTGTGGTCCTATGGAATCTGAACCGGTTATTACGTTACGGTATTTTCGGTAATACGCAATTATTTTTTTCGAAATACAGTAACGTAACGTAATTTGGAAATTATTCCGTATAATGTAATATCGTAACGTCAAAAGTTCAGTTTTTCAACCGCAACGTAACGTAATGCCGTAACGTAACGTAACGTAACGTAACGTAACGTAACGTAACGTAACGTAACGTAACGTAACGTAAAACATCCTTGATCACCACAATGTAAAATATAAATAATATTCAACCAAATTGACCTTTTAAAAAGTAAATTCAAGAATTAAAAATTTGCCATATTCTAAAATATGTTATAAAATAGCCCCTCCCATTACTGGCGATAAAGATAATTAGAGAAAAAGTACATTACACGATTGCAAACGTGTAATAACTATACACACAAACACCAAATCAAACGGACGGCAGTACAATAATTATTGTTCTTTAATCTTTGGTTATATAAACCGAAAGAATCGAACTACATTACCTTTGGTCGTGTTTGTATCCACTTATTGGAAGCTGGCAGAGCGCGTCTGATACCGCTAACTAGACTAACCTACTATTAAATCTACAATGTTTCATATGGTCATCTTCCCGTATTTCCTCTTTGCGAAATCTAAATCGACTACATCCCCTCGTAACTAAAGTGATACTTCAAGATATTATCATCTCGGCGTTAAGATTCTCGCTATTAAATCATATTTTTGAGAATTAGAGATATTAGAGGAATATCAAGGCTCAGTCTGGTCCAGCACACGGTACTTTTGACACACTTATGAATCCTGTTCTGCAATCGGATTCAATATACATTTTACTTCTGTTAGTGAAACTCGAGTAAAATCCAAAATGCTGACCAGTGGTATCATCTTCTTTGAAAATATGAAATGTAAACGGAATTGACAGTTTCTGATATAACGGGATCGGGATTAAACGGGATTGGGACTGGGATTGCAACTACCGGGATCCAGATCTTCGGGAATGGGATTGTAATTTTGGATTAAATGTGCTTAAAGTTTTCTGAATATGTGGCACTGTGTGTATGAAGAAGGGTTTTAGGCAACGTGACTACCGCTACCGGTACTTTATTTTATAGCTACCGTGACTTTATTTGATATCTCTCTGAAGTATTAGTAAGATAAAGTAATATTCAATAAAATTAATTTACAATAATTGAATACTGGCTGGTTTATGGACATGTAAATTCGTTATAATTAATAGACATTTCTGTTCTAGGGCAACTAGTTCGGATATTCAACAAATTGGCTATTTGTACTTCGGGATCCCGTTCCAAGAAATGTCGGGATTGGGATTACATATTTCGCGCGGGATCCCGGATTTTCAGGTTCGGGATTTCGTTTAATCTGGAAAAGAAATATAACAATTGGAACTGCAGCCAATCAGCAGGGATGTTAACCCGTGTCCTGGTTTCAGCGACAATCCTTAAACTTTAATAATATATATTAATGGGTCAGGAATGACACAACGAAACCAAAAAAATAAATAATAACTGTTTCGTTTCGATTTTCGCACGTTAAACGTGAAATAGGAAACACCGAAGGTAGTCGGAGGCTGTGAATATGAAACCTGATAATATAATAGAAACTTCGTATATTGCAATGTATGTTAATGTTAAACGAGTACATTATTAATGTTCCGCGTTAAACATATTGTCCAAAACGTTTTAAATAAGAAACAGTCAAAGGGGAAATACGTGAAAGTCCATACAATGATAATCATTGGTTGCTAGGGGGAGGGGGCGGTGGGGTAAACCCGATAGACGGGGGGAGGCGCTGACGCATAGGGGGGCCAACTCCTGGGGGAGGGGGCTGCCCCATCCCGGGGGGCGGCCCGAGACCAGGGGGGTGGATCATTCCACCCCGTGGGGGCAGCATCCCAGGAGGGGGGATGCCCCCCATCCCTGGGGGAGGAGGTCCCCGGAACTCCCCACGATGTAGGGGCCCCCTAAACCGAGGGGGCGGCGGCCCTCTGGCTCGCAAGGGGGGCGGAGGGCCGCCTCGGAAGGCCCCCATCATGGGGGGAGGAGGGGGCGGGCGCGGCGGGGGGTACCGCATGTGGGGGGGCGGGGCGCCCCGTGGGGGGCCGTCCCCCCCGTCGTGGGCCGGGGGAGGGGGCAGCGAGGGGACCCCGGGGGGAAGGGATCTCTCTTCCTCCCGATTGCTGGTCGACTCCTCTCTGTCCTTGGGATCCGTCTTGAAGGCGAACTGCAGATGGAACTGGTGGGTATCTTTGTTCCAAGTGCTCCAGAACTTCGGCTCCGATTTATCCACTTCTCGCGAAGGTACTTTGAAGGCGATCGTCTCGTACGGCTCGGCCGAGAACAGAACGTACTGCCATCGTTTATCGGGAGGTTCAACCCGCTGTTCGTAAGCCGACATAAACCTAATAAACGAAAACCCGAGATAAACAGTCATTCCATCCCATAAATCTAATATAATAAGCCTCATTGTGTAGGCAAGGCATCATGGAACCACAGATTAAAATACACAATTACTCAATTCAAATTATTGTGACACACAAAAAAATAAAATAAACCTTCACCTTAAAAATAGATCGATATGTACCGGAGTCCCAATTTTGAATTCAATTTTGTTAAAGTAATCAGTTTATGGGGCTGTAAACCGGTGTTTTGTTTGCCAACATTATTATTACATATATGATGACACTGTGACCTTAATATTAGTAAGAGAAATTAAATTAAAATAAATAATGGATTACTAGATAGTTTACAGAAATATTAATGAGATATAATTAATGTAGCAACGTGTAAATGTAATCAATAATCAGTTCTACAGGTGACGGTTGTTAATTCGCCGGAATAACGTGAGGCATTCGCAGGAAACTAAGCCGGAAAATTACAAATATATCGGTAGATTATTAACAACGCATTCCTGCTATCCCGTGGTTGGATTATATAGTGTAGATGCGTCCTCCATCACTAAGCCTACACTTTCATTAAGCCTTTGGGACGTATCTCACTCTCTGGACTTGTCGTCTTGATAACGCCTTCTGGCAATCAAACAAACAGCTGATTACATGCAACCAATTGCTCTTTAGATACCTACCGCTAACTCACTTATAGAAAATTAAAATATAAAAGCTTTAAAAATTTACGATTTATCGATATGAATTGATTACCTATGCCGTGGAGTGACGTCATCCACTATTTCCGGATATTCGATAAGAAACAACAAACTCTGCTGACCGGTGGAGGGATCCCGTTGCTTAGTAACCCGGTAACCAGGTCGGCCTATCTTAACGTATTTCCGGAACGGAACCTGTTGAAGAAATGTTTTAAGGTTTAGAAAAATTAAAATATATGGAAATACCACCGGCAAAGAGTAGGACGTAAACCTTTTATTGACTACATGTGTGGGGCGAGCGAGCGAGTTTAGCATACAGGTACCACTAACTCAATCGGTGTGTCTGTTGGGGGGCGAGCGACGAAAGTAAGCGAGTTTAGCATACAGGTACCACTAACTCAATCGGTGTGTCTGTTGGGGGGCGAGCGACGAAAGTAAGCGAGTTTAGCATACAGGCACCACTAACTCAATCGGTGTGTCTGTTGGGGGGCGAGCGACGAAAGTAAGCGAGTTTAGCATACAGGTACCACTAACTCAATCGGTGTGTCTGTTGGGGGGCGAGCGACGAGAGTAAGCGAGTTTAGCATACAGGTACCACTAACTCAATCGGTGTGTCTATTGGGGGGCGAGCGACGAAAGTAAGCGAGTTTAGCATACAGATACCACTAACTCAATCGGTGTGTCTATTGGGGGGCGAGCGACGAAAGTAAGCGAGTTTAGCATACAGATACCACTAACTCAATCGGTGTGTCTGTTGGGGGGCGAGCGACGAAAGTAAGCGGGTTTAGCATACAGGTACCACTAACTCAATCGGTGTGTCTGTTGTGGGGCGAGCGACGAAAGTAAGCGAGTTTAGCATACAGGTACCACTAACTCAATCGGTGTGTCTATTGGGGGGCGAGCGACGAAAGTAAGCGAGTTTAGCATACAGGTACCACTAACTCAATCGGTGTGTCTATTGGGGGGCGAGCGACGAAAGTAAGCGAGTTTAGCATACAGGTACCACTAACTCAATCGGTGTGTCTATTGGGGGGCGAGCGACGAAAGTAAGCGAGTTTAGCATACAGGTACCACTAACTCAATCGGTGTGTCTATTGGGGGGCGAGCGACGAAAGTAAGCGAGTTTAGCATACAGGTACCACTAACTCAATCGGTGTGTCTATTGGGGGGCGAGCGACGAAAGTAAGCGAGTTTAGCATACAGGTACCACTAACTCAATCGGTGTGTCTATTGGGGGGCGAGCGACGAAAGTAAGCGAGTTTAGCATACAGATACCACTAACTCAATCGGTGTGTTGTTGTGGGGCGAGCGACGAAAGTAAGCGAGTTTAGCATACAGGTACCACTAACTCAATCGGTGTGTCTGTTGGTCTGCCGTGTTCAATTTTAAATGTTACTAACTCAGCCAAATCTTAATTAAATCTATCCAAACTTGGTACAGATGTTGTTTGGCCAAAGTTTAGAAATTTTCCAAGTTGAATTTCCGTGTGGCCTTCGAGAAGCTAAGATAATAGCAGTTAAATAGTTAATTAAGTTGATTAGGGTAATAACAACATTTTCAAGCCTGTCTTTTAATGGAAATTAATTATTTTATAGTATAAGATATAAATAATTATACTTAAAAGTTATACAGCTGTAAATCCCCATACACCATTCCATTATAGTTTTTAATTAGTTCAAGTGATTTGCTTTAAGAAATGTGTTTTTAATTGATCTAAACGTAATTAAGCCACCAAAATGCCCTCGTCACTCTATACCTCTCTCATTCCTTGGCATACAAGCTATTGCCTATTAGATGGAACCAGTCCAATCAACTCATCACTACTTGGCAACGGGTAATTACATCTATAGGACATAGGCAAGGAAGGCACTACTGGTGTAAAGTGACTAATAAATTAAGTCAGCTTGCTTTACAGTATTTATCTAGCAACATGATAGCCTGGAGTATTTAATCATATTATTTAGAATAATTAGCGAAATAATTTCGTTGAGTCGTTGACATGATAAATTAATATTTCAGTATTAATACTATCGGCATAAGGTAAGTTTTAATAATTTTTACAAATTGGGTTGCCTCCGCAGATAAAAATATATTACTTTTAAAACACTAATTTCCTGTTAATACGTCTGCCTTTCATTAATCCTTTATGCTCCTTTGGGTTGGGGTGGTGCAGATTAAGAGGGCGGTTGAAGCGAGGGGGGAACTTTCCTCTCTTCTTTGATTTATTATTTTATTGGCAGTTTGGTCAAATTTCTTAAGTACCGATTTTGGGATAGAAGTGCTCAATTTTAATCTGTATCTGATAACTGAGCCTCGTCCTGCGCGAAGGCCCAATGAACTTGTACCAAGTTCGTTTCCGTTACGTGGCTCGCCCCACATACAGTATTACCTGCACTTTATAATAAAGATGGGATTTTGTGGTTTTTCTGAGAGTTTATAATAAAGATGGGATTTTGCGGTTTTTCTGAGAGTTTTAAAGTTGTTTCAAATTGTATAAACAATAATTAAGTTTTAGCGAATAAGTTAGAATGATTTCAGTGTTCAGGACTAGATATAGATCTAATCACTCCGTAGGCCAGGCCAACACATACTAAGAGCACAAACACAGTATATTGGGGTATTCATATATGCGCATAAATCTTGAAACAGTTATGCATTTAAATGTCCTGTAACGAATGCCTTGAAAAATAAAATTCAAATAAGGCCTCCTAACATGGTCTCTGTAGCTCGTCTATAAACATAACAATAACTCACTCTAGATTTGACGGGAGCGGCTGTGGCTGGTTGGTCCTGTGCGTCTCTGGCTGCCCGTCTACCCAGGTTGTATTGGTGTTTCTTACCCTGAGTGTGGGCGAGGTAACTACCCTCGTTCGTGTGTAGCGTCAAACACAGTTTACATTCGTATGAACCCAAGTGGTTCCTCATAAAGTACGGGTCTTTATTTAAATCTGAAAACAAAACATTTATAATGATATATTGAATATATATAATGAATTGAATTATATAATATTGAATGAATATTAAATTATATAATGAATTACATTATTAAACTATTATATTAAATGAACTTACCTTGGTGCTGTTCCTCCCGGCAATACTTTCATTGTGCAACTCCGTACTGCAGCTGCAGTTGCCGTATAATAGACATGCTGTGCTGTACCGGTAGGCCTTACAGCCTTAAGGACTATACCGTTACCGGTATTATTTAGTTTTAATACCGATATGTGTGTGATAGTTCTGCTTGTTTTAATTTAGTCTGTCAAACTGGAGTTGAATACAATACTGCAATAGGCCCCTACAGCAATACAAGGCATAGGCTGATAGGCCAGCAAAAATACGTACCGGTACCGGTTCCCTGGCTGCCTGGTACCGGTACTGCCTGGTAATAATTGCAATACAACAATCAGACTATACTGCTATAGCTTTATAATCTGATAATATTATAGCAGTACAGCAGTAACTGCAGTCAGGCAGTAGGCCTATATTCTGATACTGGTTGTCTGGCAGTATGGTGTAGGCTGTAGTCAGGCCTACCGGTACCTACTTCATACTTCTGAACTTACCAATAGTTTCGAGTGCGAGTAATCGCAATCTTTCTCTACGATCCCTATTTGATTCTGAGTCCGAAGCTACACCGCCACTCCCGGTTTTCCCACCGGCTCGGTGTTGAAAATCCATCCCGATCGAGTGATGAGACCTGTGTCTGTAGCAGTGTAGGGCTGTCGGGTAATCTCTGCAACTCCAACTGTAGAACTGAGGAACTGAGCTAGCTCAGTAGCTGGCTAGAGATACAGCAGTACAGAACTACCGGTGCGTACTACTGTACTAGTCTGCCAGTTGCCAGTACCTTACCTAACAACTGAACGACCAGACGACTGAACGAAAACAGATAATACTGTAATACTGTCAGACCAGCAGACTCTATAATACAGTAATAGACTGACAGACTGATAGGCCGGCCTACCAGCCTACTGCTGTACTGTAATACCAAGACCGCAGACCGCACGATTAACTGTGAACTGAGGGATTTACTTTTCAACTTTTTTTTATTTTTTTACTTTAGCTGTTTAGTAAAGCATATGATCGAGTTCCATGCGGATTGCTTATAATTAAGTTGTTAAGTTTAGGCTGTGTGGTTATAATATTTTGAAGGCTATTATTTCGTTATACTGTAATACAATAACGAAAAAATCCGTACATACAGTATTCAGGTGTGCGTCAGGGTGCTCCGACTAGTTTGTTTCTGTTCACCGTTTATAATGTATATAAATACATTATAAACTACACTTTCAAATATGCTAAATAAATTATGTTCTAACAACTCATATTTAAAACAGTTACACGCAATCATATTTTTTGGACGACACTGTTATTTTTGCGGAAAGTCGTAATACTGTAGCTCTGTTTAGAAAAAATAAAGGTTCTACTCAAGTTTTGCGATTCTCACGGTATGAGAATTAATTACAGTCAGACAAAATTTATGGTTGTAAATGGTAGTGCTACTGACAGGGCGGATTTCGATGTTGGTGGCATAATTATTAAGAATACAAATAGTTACACTTACCCTTAAACGTAGTTTTAAACGCAATTAGTTAAACGTATTTGAAGTATAGATTTCACACCATTTTTACACCTCTTCATCTTAACCAAGAATAAAGAGAAGTGGTGAAATTATAACATGATTATGATACATATGTTGAAGGCAGACTCTAGGTAATGATTCTCAAATATAACTTATATGGATGTAACTATTTTTCTTACAGATCTGTAAAAAAATTTGGGCAAGGAGCAGGATTCGTCCATCGACCTCTAATGACTGCGAATAACGAATGACCTGTATAGCAACTAAACTGTAGGTGTATTTATTTTGATTGGTGAACGAGGTCTACAAGTACCGGTGTCACAGGCGGAAATGCCCACTCTCAGCGCAGAATCCCCCCCCCGGGCATTTTCGCCTAGCGCTAAATACCCCCCCCCCCCCCCCCCCACCCAGAGTATTTGGCCACAGATTTCGAGAGTGGCGGTCCAAAACCCTAATTCAAAGTAAAATGGCGGCCCGAAACCCTAATTATGGGCCAATGGCAAGAGTCCAAAATTCCACAATATTTCTTAGATTAGAGCCTCATGACTTAATGGGAGCAGGTTCCAGAAGCAGGCTTTTTTAACCAAAACTATAAACGAGCACCTTACCAATTGAGGGAACGGAGCGTTACATAAAGGGCTATTCTAACCAAAATAATAAACTTTACGTATTGGTGAAAGGAGCATGTTACAGAGGCGGGCTTTTCTAACTAAAACTATAAACGGTCACTTTACCATTTGGGGGAAAGGAGCAGGTTACAGAGGTGGGCTTTTCTAACCAAAACAATAATAAACGATCACAATTACCAATTGAGGGAAAGTTGCAGGTTACAGAAGCGGGTGTTTCTAACCAAAACAATAAACGATCAAGAGTTAATTGTTAATTTATTTATTAATCAAGCACGTTAAGTAAAATCTTACCGGTAGGTATGTCAGTGCCAAAGTATGTAAAAATCTAAAAAGTAACAAGACCTAGACGTTGCATGCAATCAGTGATCAGCTGACGGCAGCCAGCTGATCGGTAGGTTTCGCCCCGCAACTGAAGCCAAGCAATCAGGAGGCCCAGCCAGGAAATGTAGAGAGAGATTCCCAAAGGGGGACGGAACAGGTAACGAAATGAAGATGAGAGAAAATAAGATACCCTTGAGACCCTTGTCCTTTCTTGATTTGGTTGTCACTCGGGTTGACTATGCTCTTTCAACAGCGTGGTTCCGCAAGCCTACAGATACTGGGCTCGTTCTCAATGCCACTGCGTGTGCCCCTAAGTATCACAAGCGCGGTGTAGTTCGTGGTATGTTTCATCGCATCTTTAATGCCAGTAAGGGTGGGGATGGTTCCCAACTCTATACCGCTATTGGGGATGCTAAGAATATTCTTAGCAATAACCAATATACTGATACGATGGTCGAGCATGAGCTAGCCGTACTGTAGTTCAAGCGTGCAGGAAGAGGTTCTGGGGGCGAGGCACCAACAGCTGTTCCAACTGAGGTCATTGACCAGGTCGACCAGGCAGCTGCTGATGATTCCAAGCCTATCATCTGTACAGTAAGTTCGAGTACTGATCTGTTTGTTCGAAAGTTACGTGGTCTTATACCCAGGTCTTGTACACGGCCAGTTCGGTTTGCTTTTACATCATCTTAACTGCGCCAGTTACTCCCATCTCTCAAACACCCCATCCCGGAAATCCTTGCGTCTAACGTCGTTTACTCTTTCTCTTGTCCCTCTTGTAAGGGGGGATATGTTGGACACACCATCCAACACTTGTTTGAACGCGTTAGACAGCACCAGGATGGGACAGCCAATGATGGGAGCGAACAGGGTAAGACTGTGCACAACCACATACGCAGAAACGTGACAGGCGCAAGTTTACGGTGCTGCTTCCCAGTGGTTAGTTAGAGTACAGACATATCTTCATTTCGTTACCTGTTCCGTCCCCCTTTGGGAATCTCTCTCTACATTTCCTGGCTTGGCCTCCTGAGAATGCCTTCAGTTGCGGGGCGAAACCTACCGATCAGCTGGCTGCCGTCAGCTGATCACTGATTGCATGCAACGTCTAGGTCTTGTTGCTTTTTAGTTTTTACATACTTTGGCACTGACATACCTACCGGTAAGGTTTTTACTTAACGTGCTTGATTAATAAATAAAATAAAATTAACTCTTTATTATTAGATTTTCAAGCTTTTACTTCAATAAACGATCACTTTAGCAATTGGGGAAAAGAGCAGGTTACATAAATGGAATTTTCTAACCAAAACAATAAACAATACCACTTTACAAAATTGAGGAAAAGGAGCATTTTACGGCGTCATTATTTTACATTATGTACAGTTGTATATATCCTTTATTGGGTCAACCTCTCTGCTTTTTAGCCGGCCCGGACATTTTCGATATCAGTGTGTTTTCGCTATCAAATGGGGAATAAGTAGATGGTACCACTACAGCTACCCATAACATTACAGAAGTCATGATCCATTTTAAATGCATTATCCAGATTTGTATCAATTACCGTATCTAAAATTTATTAATTATTTAAAAAGGTAGCGCGGTCAGCCGGAACTAAAATTCTGATATAAGTTTATTAATTTACCATCATTCTCTCATTTACAACAAACTGTTTAGGCTACATATCAGAGTACCGGTATCAGTATATCTATTGTATTGTACATTATATTATTATTGCATATCATAATATATCATTATATACATATTGTATATTGTACAGTATAACGCTATATAATTATTTCTAAGGTATAGGCTTTATACCTAAGAATTTTTTCTATCATCTTTACATTATACCTACATACAATACAGCAATACTGCAAAATACTACTCTATATACTAATACCGGTTCTGATAACCTAAGAGAACAGCAGTAGTATAGAAACCGGTAGCATGGAACTTAACCGCAAATTTCAGGCTGGCATAAAAAGTAAAAAAAGAGGACACTATGAGTGATTTTAAAGGACAATAAAAATTATCGCAATAATTTTTATTGTCCGTTTAAATCCTTTTTTTGTCCTTTTTTTTTATTTTTTATGTCCTCCAAAAGTCTAATGTTAGGTTCCATGCTACCGGTTATTAAATGGGAGCGAGGTGTGTGATATTAATGGGAGCGAGGTGTGTGATATTAATGGGGGCGAGGTGTGTGATATTAATGGGAGCGAGGTGTGTGATATTAATGGGAGCGAGGTGTGTGATATTAATGGGGGCGAGGTGTGTGATATTAATGGGGGCGAGGTGTGTGATATTAATGGGAGCGAGGTGTGTGATATTAATGGGGGCGAGGTGTGTGATATTAATGGGAGCGAGGTGTGTGATATTAATGGGAGCGAGGTGTGTGATATTAATGGGAGCGAGGTGTGTGATATTAATGGGAGCGAGGTGTGTGATATTAATGGGAGCGAGGTGTGTGATATTAATGGGAGCGAGGTGTGTGATATTAATGGGAGCGAGGTGTGTGATATTAATGGGGGCGACGTGTGTGATATTAATGGGAGCGAGGTGTGTGATATTAATGGGAGCGAGGTGTGTGATATTAATGGGAGCGAGGTGTGTGATATTAATGGGAGCGAGGTGTGTGATATTAATGGGGGCGACGAGGTGTGTGATATTAATGGGAGCGAGGTGTGTGATATTAATGGGAGCGAGGTGTGTGATATTAATGGGAGCGAGGTGTGTGATATAATGGGAGCGAGGTGTGTGATATTGTGAGGGGTGTGAGGAATCTATGCCAAACCTGTTGGTATTCGTATCTAATTGTTTGCTATCAATCAATCAATCATCCCAATCACCCCCCCCCCCCCCTCCCCCACCCCCCGCTTCCTTCGAGCAAAAACCAGACTGTCCCACCCAGCATGTCCCACCCAGACTGTCCCACCCAGCCTGTCCACCCAGATTGTCCCACCCAGCCTGTCCCACCCAGACTGTCCCACCTAGCCTGTCCTACCCAGCCTGACCCACCCAGACTGTCCCACCTAGCCTGTCCCACCCAGCCTGTCCCACCCAGCCTGACCCACCCAGCATGTCCCACCCAGCATGTCCCACCCAGCATGTCCCACCCAGCCTGTCCCGCCCAGGCTGTCCCACCCAGCCTGTCCCACCCAGCCTGACCCACCCAGACTGTCCCACCCACCCTGTCCCACCCAGACTGACCCATGCAGACTGTCCCACCCAGCCTTTTCCACCCAGCCTGTCCCACCCAGACTGTCCCACCCAGCCTGTCCCACCCAGCCTGTCTCACCCAGCCTGTCCCACCCAGCCTGACCCACCCAGCCTGTCCCACCCAGCCTCTCCCACCCAGACTGTCCCACCCAGCCTGTCCCACCCAGCCTGTCCCATCAAGCCTTTCCCCCCCAGACTGTCCCACCCAGCCTGTCCCATCCAGACTGTCATACCCAGCCTGTCCCACCCAGCCTGTCCCACCCAGCCTGTCCCATCCAGCCTGACCCACCCAGCCTGTTCCACCCAGCCTGTCCCACCCAGCCTCTCCCACCCAGACTATCCCACCCAGCCTGTCCCACCCAGCCTGTCCCATGCAGCCTTTCCCACCCAGACTGTCCCATCCAGCCTGTCCCATCCAGACTGTCCTACCCAGCCTGTCCCACCCAGCCTGTCCCACCCAGCCTGTCCCAACCAGCCTGACCCACCCAGCCTGTCCCACACAGCCTGTCCCACCCAGCCTGTCTCACCCAGCCTGTCCCACCCAGCCTGACCCAACCAGACTGTCCCACCCAGCCTGTCCCACCCAGCCTGACCCACCCAGACAGTCCCACCCAGGCTGTCCCACCCAGCCTGTCCCACCCATCCTCACCCACCCAGCCTGTCCCACCCAGCCTGACCTACCCGGACTGTCCCACCCAGCATGTCCCATACAGCCTGTCCCACCCAGTATGTCCCGCCCAGTATGTCCCACCCAGACTGTCCCACCCAGCTCCCCCCCCCCCCTCCCTCCCAGCATGTCCCACCCAGTCTGTCCCTCCCAGCCTGACCCTCCCAGCATGTCCCACCCAGCCGGTCCCACACAGCCTGTCCTACCCAGTCTGTCCCACACAGCCAGTCCCACCCAGTCTGTCCCACCCAGCCTGTCCCACACAGCATGTCCCACCCAGTATGTCCCACACAGCCAGTCCCACCCAGTCTGTCCCACACAGCCAGTCCCACCCAGTCTGTCCCAGCCAGCATTTCCCACATAGCATGTCCCACCCAGTCTGTCCCACACAGCCTGTCCCACCCAGGCTGTCCCACCCAGCATGACCCACCCATCCTGTCCCACCCAGCCTCTCCCACCCAGCATGTCCCACCCAACCTGTCCCACCCAACCTGTCCCAACCAGCACATGCAGCATCGTTTCAAAAAAGAAAGACAGGCATATGCCTGTATCTTTGTTGACTTCTTCAAGGCCATTGATTCAGTCTCTCGCTCTCGTATATTCAGCATACTTTCATTATATGGGATTCCTGATGAAATTATTGCAGCAATCAGATCAGTATACGATGGTTCGACAACATTTGTGTCTACTGTTGACGGTGACACAGAACCATTTGAAGTGTTATGGGGCGTCCTCCAAGGAGACACACTTGCGCCATTCTTGTTTATGATTGTGGTTGTCTATGTTCTATGGTCTATGCATGTCCTTAGATCATCATAATGATGATGGGTTGATGGTAACTCCACCTACTGGCTCCAGAAGTCGAGGAAATCCTGCTAAGTACCTAACTGATCTAGACTTTGCTGATGACTTAGGAGTACTCTCAGAAACACTAGAGGGAGCCCAACGGCTCCTCAGCTCATTAGAACAGGCTGCTTCTAGTTTTGGTCTTTTTATTAACTCCAAAAAGATCAAAATTTTGACAGTTAACTTTTAATGTCCTCATCAAGAATCTAACCGGATGAGCATAAGCTCAAATCATGGTATGCTTGAGCATGTGGATGACTTCTGTTACCTGGGATCATGGATCCGGAAGTCAGGTGAGGACCTTCGAATACGTAAGGGAAAGGCATGGGCAGCCTTGAATAGGTTTTCCAGGATTTGGAAGTCACCGAGAATTAATCGGAAACTTAAGGTCCGATTATTTAGAGCAGCAGTAGTTCCAATACTCCTCTATGGGAGTCCATGCTGGGCTCTAACTGATGAGGACACCAAATCTCTGGATGGCACATTCACAAGAATGCTACGCCGGGTTCATTGTGTCAAGTACAATGCACACATCTCCAACCAGACACTATATAACATTGGTGGTGTCTCATTGGTTCCCCTAAGCTTGGCACTAGAATAAAGCCGCCTCCGCTTTGCAGGACATTTGTTTCGCCGTGAGGACCAGCCAGTGCATAATCTTGTACTTTGGCAGCCTCATGGAGTGAATAAGCGTGGTGGACAGCCCATGACTTTCTTGAGACGCATCATAAAGGACACTGGCCTTGAAGATGCGGATGATCTAGCAAATGTCATGGGTGATGGTGAGTTGTGGCGGCACAATTTTGTCGACAAGCCGGCACAGCATTCTTAATATATATGTAATATATATATATAATGCGGCTACAATGCAGCATTCCGATCGTATTAGTCGTCATGGTAAATACTGGTTTAACTTACCGATTAAATTGTATCTTTTTATTGAGATAGGCTCAGGCTCTGCGGCTTCCACAAAATTAACTTTAATTTACTAATTTATCGTTTTTATTAAAATTAATTAATTAGTGTAATTAATATATTGGTTAGATAAATATTCTCAATGCGTGTAATTAGAAACTCAATATTGTTTTACTTAAATCCGTATGGAGTAATTAATAAAGCAACGTACATTATTGGAGTGGAGTATATGAGTTATATAGATGGCTTACTCATATATGGACCATTGTTCTTATTTATAATTAATTGGAATAATTTGGCTGTGATTACGGCCTGTATATAGTCTTTACATATCCGTGTCTGTAAGACTAATGCCGCGATTACGATAGCATTGTTTTGCTTACAAGTCTATCTGAAGGCACACACGAACCCTCAATCTAACGGCAGTATCTCCAAGTATTTAATTAATCTCTTACACAATGTTTGCTAAGGGGATATAAATCTGCCATGCTGTAATTAAACGTAATTTATGGATTGCACACGATACGTTTACTTTGCCTAAATAATTCTCAATTAATTAATACATCCTTTCAAGCAGCCGTCCAGTTTTGGCCCTCATATTAAATACATTATAAGGTTTATGTTCCTTTATTAAATATTCCTGGTTTATCAACATATCTGCTAATTAAAATAATGTAATGAATGACATTAAATATTGACAATATATCCCATATCAGCTTATCACTTTGTTAAGTGCAGTGCGGTACAGTGCTATAGTTTGGGTAGCAGCGGTACGTGTTTGGGTTACAGTGCTATAGTTTGGGTTACAGTGCTATAGTTTGGGTTACAGTGCTATAGTTTGGGTTACAGTGCTATAGTTTGGGTTACAGTGCTATAGTTTGGGTTACAGTGCTATAGTTTGGGTTACAGTGCTATAGTTTGGGTTACAGTGCTATAGTTTGGGTTACAGTGCTATAGTTTGGGTAGCAGCGGTACGTGTTTGGGTTACAGTGCTATAGTTTGGGTAGCAGCGGTACGTGTTTGGGTTACAGTGCTATAGTTTGGGTTGTAGTGGTGTGTGTTTGGGTTACAGTGCTATAGTTTGGGTTGTAGTGGTGTGTGTTTGGGTTACAGTGCTATAGTTTGGGTTACAGTGCTATAGTTTGGGTTACAGTGCTATAGTTTGGGTTACAGTGCTATAGTTTGGGTAGCAGCGGTACGTGTTTGGGTTACAGTGCTATAGTTTGGGTAGCAGCGGTACGTGTTTGGGTTACAGTGCTATAGTTTGGGTTGTAGTGGTGTGTGTTTGGGTTACAGTGCTATAGTTTGGGTTGTAGTGGTGTGTGTTTGGGTTACAGTGCTATAGTTTGGGTTACAGTGCTATAGTTTGGGTTACAGTGCTATAGTTTGGGTTGTAGTGGTGTGTGTTTGGGTTACAGTGCTATAGTTTGGGTTACAGTGGTGTGTGTTTGGGTTACAGTGCTATAGTTTGGGTTACAGTGCTATAGTTTGGGTTACAGTGCTATATGTTGGGTTACAGTGCTATAGTTTGGGTTACAGTGCTATAGTTTGGGTTACAGTGCTATAGTTTGGGTAGCAGCGGTACGTGTTTGGGTTACAGTGCTATAGTTTGGGTTACAGTGCTATAGTTTGGGTTACAGTGCTATAGTTTGGGTTACAGTGCTATAGTTTGGGTTACAGTGCTATAGTTTGGGTTACAGTGCTATAGTTTGGGTTACAGTGCTATAGTTTGGGTTACAGTGCTATAGTTTGGGTAGCAGCGGTACGTGTTTGGGTTACAGTGCTATAGTTTGGGTAGCAGCGGTACGTGTTTGGGTTACAGTGCTATAGTTTGGGTTGTAGTGGTGTGTGTTTGGGTTACAGTGCTATAGTTTGGGTTGTAGTGGTGTGTGTTTGGGTTACAGTGCTATAGTTTGGGTTACAGTGCTATAGTTTGGGTTACAGTGCTATAGTTTGGGTTACAGTGCTATAGTTTGGGTTGTAGTGGTGTGTGTTTGGGTTACAGTGCTATAGTTTGGGTTACAGTGGTGTGTGTTTGGGTTACAGTGCTATAGTTTGGGTTACAGTGCTATAGTTTGGGTTACAGTGCTATATGTTGGGTTACAGTGCTATAGTTTGGGTAGCAGCGGTACGTGTTTGGGTTACAGTGCTATAGTTTGGGTAGCAGCGGTACGTGTTTGGGTTACAGTGCTATAGTTTGGGTTACAGTGCTATAGTTTGGGTTACAGTGCTATAGTTTGGGTTACAGTGCTATAGTTTGGGTTACAGTGCTATAGTTTGGGTTACAGTACTATAGTTTGGGTTACAGAGCTATAGTTTGGGTTACAGTGCTATAGTTTGGGTTGTAGTGGTGTGTGTTTGGGTTACAGTGCTATAGTTTGGGTTACAGTGCTATAGTTTGGGTAGCAGCGGTACGTGTTTGGGTTACAGTGCTATAGTTTGGGTTACAGTGCTATAGTTTGGGTTACAGTGCTATAGTTTGGGTTACAGTGCTATAGTTTGGGTTACAGTGCTATAGTTTGGGTTACAGTGCTATAGTTTGGGTTACAGTGCTATAGTTTGGGTTACAGTTCTATAGTTTGGGTTGTAGTGGTGTGTGTTTGGGTTACAGTGCTATAGTTTGGGTTACAGTGCTATAGTTTGGGTTACAGTGCTATAGTTTGGGTTACAGTGCTATAGTTTGGGTTACAGTGCTATAGTTTGGGTAGCAGCGGTACGTGTTTGGGTTACAGTGCTATAGTTTGGGTTACAGTGCTATAGTTTGGGTTACAGTGCTATAGTTTGGGTTACAGTGCTATAGTTTGGGTAGCAGCGGTACGTGTTTGGGTTACAGTGCTATAGTTTGGGTAGCAGCGGTACGTGTTTGGGTTACAGTGCTATAGTTTGGGTAGCAGCGGTACGTGTTTGGGTTACAGTGCTATAGTTTGGGTTACAGTGCTATAGTTTGGGTTACAGTGCTATAGTTTGGGTTACAGTGCTATAGTTTGGGTTACAGTGCTATAGTTTGGGTTACAGTGCTATAGTTTGGGTTACAGTGCTATAGTTTGGGTTACAGTGCTATAGTTTGGGTTACAGTGCTATAGTTTGGGTTACAGTGCTATAGTTTGGGTTACAGTGCTATAGTTTGGGTTACAGTGCTATAGTTTGGGTTGTAGTGGTGTGTCTTTGGGTTACAGTGCTATAGTTTGGGTTGTAGTGGTGTTTGTTTGGGTTACAGTGCTATAGTTTGGGTTACAGTGCTATAGTTTGGGTTACAGTTCTATAGTTTGGGTAGCAGCGGTACGTGTTTGGGTTACAGTGCTATAGTTTGGGTTACAGTGCTATAGTTTGGGTAGCAGCGGTACGTGTTTGGGTTACAGTGCTATAGTTTGGGTTACAGTGCTATAGTTTGGGTTACAGTGCTATAGTTTGGGTTGTAGTGGTGTGTGTTTGGGTTACAGTGCTATAGTTTGGGTTACAGTGCTGTAGTTTGGGTAGCAGCGGTACGTGTTTGGGTTACAGTGCTATAGTTTGGGTTACAGTGCTATAGTTTGGGTAGCAGCGGTACGTGTTTGGGTTACAGTGCTATAGTTTGGGTTACAGTGCTATAGTTTGGGTTACAGTGCTATAGTTTGGGTTGTAGTGGTGTGTGTTTGGGTTACAGTGCTATAGTTTGGGTTACAGTGCTATAGTTTGGGTTACAGTGCTATAGTTTGGGTTACAGTGCTATAGTTTGGGTTGTAGTGGTGTGTCTTTGGGTTACAGTGCTATAGTTTGGGTTGTAGTGGTGTTTGTTTGGGTTACAGTGCTATAGTTTGGGTTACAGTGCTATAGTTTGGGTTACAGTGCTATAGTTTGGGTTACAGTGCTATAGTTTGGGTTACAGTGCTATAGTTTGGGTTGTAGTGGTGTGTCTTTGGGTTACAGTGCTATAGTTTGGGTTGTAGTGGTGTTTGTTTGGGTTACAGTGCTATAGTTTGGGTTACAGTGCTATAGTTTGGGTTACAGTTCTATAGTTTGGGTAGCAGCGGTACGTGTTTGGGTTACAGTGCTATAGTTTGGGTTACAGTGCTATAGTTTGGGTAGCAGCGGTACGTGTTTGGGTTACAGTGCTATAGTTTGGGTTACAGTGCTATAGTTTGGGTTACAGTGCTATAGTTTGGGTTGTAGTGGTGTGTGTTTGGGTTACAGTGCTATAGTTTGGGTTACAGTGCTGTAGTTTGGGTAGCAGCGGTACGTGTTTGGGTTACAGTGCTATAGTTTGGGTTACAGTGCTATAGTTTGGGTAGCAGCGGTACGTGTTTGGGTTACAGTGCTATAGTTTGGGTTACAGTGCTATAGTTTGGGTAGCAGCGGTACGTGTTTGGGTTACAGTGCTATAGTTTGGGTTACAGTGCTATAGTTTGGGTAGCAGCGGTACGTGTTTGGGTTACAGTGCTATAGTTTGGGTTACAGTGCTATAGTTTGGGTAGCAGCGGTACGTGTTTGGGTTACAGTGCTATAATTTGGGTTACAGTGCTATAATTTGGGTTACAGTGCTATAGTTTGGGTTGTAGTGGTGTGTGTTTGGGTTACAGTGCTATAGTTTGGGTAGCAGCGGTACGTGTTTGGGTTACAGTGCTATAGTTTGGGTTACAGTGCTATAGTTTGGGTAGCAGCGGTACGTGTTTGGGTTACAGTGCTATAGTTTGGGTTACAGTGCTATAGTTTGGGTAGCAGCGGTACGTGTTTGGGTTACAGTGCTATAGTTTGGGTTACAGTGCTATAGTTTGGGTAGCAGCGGTACGTGTTTGGGTTACAGTGCTATAGTTTGGGTTACAGTGCTATAGTTTGGGTAGCAGCGGTACGTGTTTGGGTTACAGTGCTATAGTTTGGGTTACAGTGCTATAGTTTGGGTAGCAGCGGTACGTGTTTGGGTTACAGTGCTATAGTTTGGGTTACAGTGCTATAGTTTGGGTAGCAGCGGTACGTGTTTGGGTTACAGTGCTATAGTTTGGGTTACAGTGCTATAGTTTGGGTTACAGTGCTATAGTTTGGGTTACAGTGCTATAGTTTGGGTTACAGTGCTATAGTTTGGGTTACAGTGCTATAGTTTGGGTTACAGTGCTATAGTTTGGGTAGCAGCGGTACGTGTTTGGGTTACAGTGCTATAGTTAGAGTAGCAGCGGTACGTGTTTGGGTTACAGTGCTATAGTTTGGGTTACAGTGCTATAGTTTGGGTTACAGTGCTATAGTTTGGGTTACAGTGCTATAGTTTGGGTTACAGTGCTATAGTTTGGGTAGCAGCGGTACGTGTTTGGGTTACAGTGCTATAGTTTGGGTTACAGTGCTATAGTTTGGGTTACAGTGCTATAGTTTGGGTTACAGTGCTATAGTTTGGGTTACAGTGCTATAGTTTGGGTTACAGTGCTATAGTTTGGGTTACAGTGCTATAGTTTGGGTTACAGTGCTATAGTTTGGGTTACAGTGCTATAGTTTGGGTAGCAGCGGTACGTGTTTGGGTTACAGTGCTATAGTTTGGGTTACAGTGCTATAGTTTGGGTTACAGTGCTATAGTTTGGGTTACAGTGCTATAGTTTGGGTTACAGTGCTATAGTTTGGGTTACAGTGCTATAGTTTGGGTTACAGTGCTATAGTTTGGGTTACAGTGCTATAGTTTGGGTTACAGTGCTATAGTTTGGGTTACAGTGCTATAGTTTGGGTTACAGTGCTATAGTTTGGGTTACAGTGCTATAGTTTGGGTTACAGTGCTATAGTTTGGGTAGCAGCGGTACGTGTTTGGGTTACAGTGCTATAGTTTGGGTTACAGTGCTATAGTTTGGGTTACAGTGCTATAGTTTGGGTTACAGTGCTATAGTTTGGGTTACAGTGCTATAGTTTGGGTTACAGTGCTATAGTTTGGGTTACAGTGCTATAGTTTGGGTTACAGTGCTATAGTTTGGGTTACAGTGCTATAGTTTGGGTAGCAGCGGTACGTGTTTGGGTTACAGTGCTATAGTTTGGGTTGTAGTGGTGTGTGTTTGGGTTACAGTGCTATAGTTTGGGTTACAGTGCTATAGTTTGGGTAGCAGCGGTACGTGTTTGGGTTACAGTGCTATAGTTAGAGTAGCAGCGGTACGTGTTTGGGTTACAGTGCTATAGTTTGGGTTACAGTGCTATAGTTTGGGTAGCAGCGGTACGTGTTTGGGTTACAGTGCTATAGTTTGGGTTACAGTGCTATAGTTTGGGTTGTAGTGGTGTGTGTTTGGAATACAGTGCTATAGTTTGGGTTACAGTGCTATAGTTTGGGTTACAGTGCTATAGTTTGGGTAGCAGCGGTACGTGTTTGGGTTACAGTGCTATAGTTTGGGTTACAGTGCTATAGTTTGGGTTGTAGTGGTGTGTGTTTGGGTTACAGTGCTATAGTTCGGGTTACAGTGCTATAGTTTGGGTTACAGTGCTATAGTTTGGGTAGCAGCGGTACGTGTTTGGGTTACAGTGCTATAGTTTGGGTTACAGTGCTATAGTTTGGGTTACAGTGCTATAGTTTGGGTAGCAGCGGTACGTGTATGGGATACAGTGCTATAGTTTGGGTTGTAGTGCTATAATTTGGGTTACAGTGCTATAGTTTGGGTTGTAGTGGTGTGTGTTTGGGTTACAGTGCTATAGTTTGGGTTGTAGTGGTGTGTGTTTGGGTTACAGTGCTATAGTTTGGGTTACAGTGCTATAGTTTGGGTTACAGTGCTATAGTTTGGGTTACAGTGCTATAGTTTGGGTTGTAGTGGTGTGTGTTTGGGTTACAGTGCTATAGTTTGGGTTACAGTGCTATAGTTTGGGTAGCAGCGGTACGTGTTTGGGTTACAGTGCTATAGTTTGGGTAGCAGCGGTACGTGTTTGGGTTACAGTGCTATAGTTTGGGTTACAGTGCTATAGTTTGGGTTACAGTGCTATAGTTTGGGTTGTAGTGGTGTGTGTTTGGGTTACAGTGCTATAGTTTGGGTTACAGTGCTATAGTTTGGGTTACAGTGCTATAGTTTGGGTTACAGTGCTATAGTTTGGGTAGCAGCGGTACGTGTTTGGGTTACAGTGCTATAGTTTGGGTTACAGTGCTATAGTTTGGGTTACAGTGCTATAGTTTGGGTTGTAGTGGTGTGTGTTTGGGTTACAGTGCTATAGTTTGGGTTACAGTGCTATAGTTTGGGTTACAGTGCTATAGTTTGGGTTACAGTGCTATAGTTTGGGTTACAGTGCTATAGTTTGGGTTACAGTGCTATAGTTTGGGTAGCAGCGGTACGTGTTTGGGTTACAGTGCTATAGTTTGGGTTACAGTGCTATAGTTTGGGTTACAGTGCTATAGTTTGGGTTACAGTGCTATAGTTTGGGTTACAGTGCTATAGTTTGGGTAGCAGCGGTACGTGTTTGGGTTACAGTGCTATAGTTTGGGTTACAGTGCTATAGTTTGGGTTACAGTGCTATAGTTTGGGTTACAGTGCTATAGTTTGGGTTACAGTGCTATAGTTTGGGTTACAGTGCTATAGTTTGGGTTACAGTGCTATAGTTTGGGTTACAGTGCTATAGTTTGGGTTACAGTGCTATAGTTTGGGTTACAGTGCTATAGTTTGGGTTACAGTGCTATAGTTTGGGTTACAGTGCTATAGTTTGGGTTACAGTGCTATAGTTTGGGTTACAGTGCTATAGTTTGGGTTACAGTGCTATAGTTTGGGTTACAGTGCTATAGTTTGGGTTACAGTGCTATAGTTTGGGTTACAGTGCTATAGTTTGGGTTACAGTGCTATAGTTTGGGTTACAGTGCTATAGTTTGGGTTACAGTGCTATAGTTTGGGTTACAGTGCTATAGTTTGGGTTACAGTGCTATAGTTTGGGTTACAGTGCTATAGTTTGGGTTACAGTGCTATAGTTTGGGTAGCAGCGGTACGTGTTTGGGTTACAGTGCTATAGTTTGGGTTACAGTGCTATAGTTTGGGTTACAGTGCTATAGTTTGGGTTACAGTGCTATAGTTTGGGTTACAGTGCTATAGTTTGGGTAGCAGCGGTACGTGTTTGGGTTACAGTGCTATAGTTTGGGTTACAGTGCTATAGTTTGGGTTACAGTGCTATAGTTTGGGTTACAGTGCTATAGTTTGGGTTGTAGTGGTGTGTGTTTGGGTTACAGTGCTATAGTTTGGGTTACAGTGCTATAGTTTGGGTAGCAGCGGTACGTGTTTGGGTTACAGTGCTATAGTTTGGGTTACAGTGCTATAGTTTGGGTTACAGTGCTATAGTTTGGGTTACAGTGCTATAGTTTGGGTTACAGTGCTATAGTTTGGGTTACAGTGCTATAGTTTGGGTTACAGTGCTATAGTTTGGGTTACAGTGCTATAGTTTGGGTTACAGTGCTATAGTTTGGGTTGTAGTGGTGTGTGTTTGGAATACAGTGCTATAGTTTGGGTTGTAGTGGTGTGTGTTTGGGTTACAGTGCTATAGTTTGGGTTGTAGTGGTGTGTGTTTGGGTTACAGTGCTATAGTTTGGGTTACAGTGCTATAGTTTGGGTTGTAGTGGTGTGTGTTTGGGTTACAGTGCTATAGTTCGGGTTACAGTGCTATAGTTTGGGTTACAGTGCTATAGTTTGGGTTACAGTGCTATAGTTTGGGTTACAGTGCTATAGTTTGGGTTACAGTGCTATAGTTTGGGTTACAGTGCTATAGTTTGGGTTACAGTGCTATAGTTTGGGTTACAGTGCTATAGTTTGGGTTACAGTGCTATAGTTTGGGTTACAGTGCTATAGTTTGGGTTACAGTGCTGTAGTTTGGGTTACAGTGCTATAGTTTGGGTTGTAGTGGTGTGTGTTTGGGTTACAGTGCTATAGTTTGGGTTGTAGTGGTGTGTGTTTGGGTTACAGTGCTATAGTTTGGGTTACAGTGCTATAGTTTGGGTTACAGTGCTATAGTTTGGGTTACAGTGCTATAGTTTGGGTTACAGTGCTGTAGTTTGGGTTACAGTGCTATAGTTTGGGTTGTAGTGGTGTGTGTTTGGGTTACAGTGCTATAGTTTGGGTTGTAGTGGTGTGTGTTTGGGTTACAGTGCTATAGTTTGGGTAGTAGTGGTGTGTGTTTGGGTTACAGTGCTATAGTTTGGGTTACAGTGCTATAGTTTGGGTTACAGTGCTATAGTTTGGGTTGTAGTGGTGTGTGTTTGGGTTACAGTGCTATAGTTTGGGTTACAGTGCTATAGTTTGGGTTACAGTGCTATAGTTTGGGTTACAGTGCTGTAGTTTGGGTTACAGTGCTATAGTTTGGGTTGTAGTGGTGTGTGTTTGGGTTACAGTGCTATAGTTTGGGTTGTAGTGGTGTGTGTTTGGGTTACAGTGCTATAGTTTGGGTTGTAGTGGTGTGTGTTTGGGTTACAGTGCTATAGTTTGGGTTACAGTGCTATAGTTTGGGTTACAGTGCTATAGTTTGGGTTACAGTGCTATAGTTTGGGTTACAGTGCTGTAGTTTGGGTTACAGTGCTATAGTTTGGGTTGTAGTGGTGTGTGTTTGGGTTACAGTGCTATAGTTTGGGTTACAGTGCTATAGTTTGGGTAGCAGCGGTACGTGTTTGGGTTACAGTGCTATAGTTTGGGTTACAGTGCTATAGTTTGGGTTGTAGTGGTGTGTGTTTGGGTTACAGTGCTATAGTTTGGGTTACAGTGCTATAGTTTGGGTTGTAGTGGTGTGTCTTTGGGTTACAGTGCTATAGTTTGGGTTACAGTGCTATAGTTTGGGTTACAGTGCTGTAGTTTGGGTTACAGTGCTATAGTTTGGGTTGTAGTGGTGTGTGTTTGGGTTACAGTGCTATAGTTTGGGTTACAGTGCTATAGTTTGGGTTACAGTGCTGTAGTTTGGGTTACAGTGCTATAGTTTGGGTTACAGTGCTATAGTTTGGGTTACAGTGCTATAGTTTGGGTTACAGTGCTGTAGTTTGGGTTACAGTGCTATAGTTTGGGTTGTAGTGGTGTGTGTTTGGGTTACAGTGCTATAGTTTGGGTTACAGTGCTATAGTTTGGGTAGCAGCGGTACGTGTTTGGGTTACAGTGCTATAGTTTGGGTTACAGTGCTATAGTTTGGGTTACAGTGCTGTAGTTTGGGTTACAGTGCTATAGTTTGGGTTGTAGTGGTGTGTGTTTGGGTTACAGTGCTATAGTTTGGGTTACAGTGCTATATGTTGGGTTACAGTGCTATAGTTTGGGTTACAGTGCTATAGTTTGGGTTGTAGTGGTGTGTGTTTGGGTTACAGTGCTATAGTTTGGGTTACAGTGCTATAGTTTGGGTTACAGTGCTATAGTTTGGGTTACAGTGCTGTAGTTTGGGTTACAGTGCTATAGTTTGGGTTGTAGTGGTGTGTGTTTGGGTTACAGTGCTATAGTTTGGGTTGTAGTGGTGTGTGTTTGGGTTACAGTGCTATAGTTTGGGTTGTAGTGGTGTGTGTTTGGGTTACAGTGCTATAGTTTGGGTTACAGTGCTATAGTTTGGGTTACAGTGCTATAGTTTGGGTTACAGTGCTATAGTTTGGGTTACAGTGCTATAGTTTGGGTTACAGTGCTATAGTTTGGGTTACAGTGCTATAGTTTGGGTAGCAGCGGTACGTGTTTGGGTTACAGTGCTATAGTTTGGGTAGCAGCGGTACGTGTTTGGGTTACAGTGCTATAGTTTGGGTTGTAGTGGTGTGTGTTTGGGTTACAGTGCTATAGTTTGGGTTACAGTGCTATAGTTTGGGTTACAGTGCTATAGTTTGGGTTACAGTGCTGTAGTTTGGGTTACAGTGCTATAGTTTGGGTTGTAGTGGTGTGTGTTTGGGTTACAGTGCTATAGTTTGGGTTACAGTGCTATAGTTTGGGTTACAGTGCTATAGTTTGGGTTACAGTGCTATAGTTTGGGTTACAGTGCTATAGTTTGGGTTACAGTGCTATAGTTTGGGTAGCAGCGGTACGTGTTTGGGTTACAGTGCTATAGTTTGGGTAGCAGCGGTACGTGTTTGGGTTACAGTGCTGTAGTTTGGGTTACAGTGCTATAGTTTGGGTTGTAGTGGTGTGTGTTTGGGTTACAGTGCTATAGTTTGGGTTACAGTGCTATAGTTTGGGTTACAGTGCTATAGTTTGGGTTACAGTGCTGTAGTTTGGGTTACAGTGCTATAGTTTGGGTTGTAGTGGTGTGTGTTTGGGTTACAGTGCTATAGTTTGGGTTACAGTGCTATAGTTTGGGTTACAGTGCTATAGTTTGGGTTACAGTGCTATAGTTTGGGTAGCAGCGGTACGTGTTTGGGTTACAGTGCTATAGTTTGGGTAGCAGCGGTACGTGTTTGGGTTACAGTGCTATAGTTTGGGTTACAGTGCTATAGTTTGGGTTACAGTGCTATAGTTTGGGTTACAGTGCTATAGTTTGGGTTGTAGTGGTGTGTGTTTGGGTTACAGTGCTATAGTTTGGGTTACAGTGCTATAGTTTGGGTTGTAGTGGTGTGTGTTTGGGTTACAGTGCTATAGTTTGGGTTGTAGTGGTGTGTGTTTGGGTTACAGTGCTATAGTTTGGGTTACAGTGCTATAGTTTGGGTTACAGTGCTATAGTTTGGGTTACAGTGCTATAGTTTGGGTTACAGTGCTATAGTTTGGGTTACAGTGCTATAGTTTGGGTAGCAGCGGTACGTGTTTGGGTTACAGTGCTATAGTTTGGGTAGCAGCGGTACGTGTTTGGGTTACAGTGCTATAGTTTGGGTTACAGTGCTATAGTTTGGGTTACAGTGCTATAGTTTGGGTTACAGTGCTATAGTTTGGGTTGTAGTGGTGTGTGTTTGGGTTACAGTGCTATAGTTTGGGTTGTAGTGGTGTGTGTTTGGGTTACAGTGCTATAGTTTGGGTTACAGTGCTATAGTTTGGGTTACAGTGCTATAGTTTGGGTTACAGTGCTATAGTTTGGGTTACAGTGCTATAGTTTGGGTTACAGTGCTATAGTTTGGGTTACAGTGCTATAGTTTGGGTTACAGTGCTATAGTTTGGGTAGCAGCGGTACGTGTTTGGGTTACAGTGCTATAGTTTGGGTAGCAGCGGTACGTGTTTGGGTTACAGTGCTGTAGTTTGGGTTACAGTGCTATAGTTTGGGTTGTAGTGGTGTGTGTTTGGGTTACAGTGCTATAGTTTGGGTTACAGTGCTATAGTTTGGGTTACAGTGCTATAGTTTGGGTTACAGTGCTGTAGTTTGGGTTACAGTGCTATAGTTTGGGTTGTAGTGGTGTGTGTTTGGGTTACAGTGCTATAGTTTGGGTTACAGTGCTATAGTTTGGGTTACAGTGCTATAGTTTGGGTTACAGTGCTATAGTTTGGGTAGCAGCGGTACGTGTTTGGGTTACAGTGCTATAGTTTGGGTAGCAGCGGTACGTGTTTGGGTTACAGTGCTATAGTTTGGGTTACAGTGCTATAGTTTGGGTTACAGTGCTATAGTTTGGGTTACAGTGCTATAGTTTGGGTTGTAGTGGTGTGTGTTTGGGTTACAGTGCTATAGTTTGGGTTACAGTGCTATAGTTTGGGTTGTAGTGGTGTGTGTTTGGGTTACAGTGCTATAGTTTGGGTTGTAGTGGTGTGTGTTTGGGTTACAGTGCTATAGTTTGGGTTACAGTGCTATAGTTTGGGTTACAGTGCTATAGTTTGGGTTACAGTGCTATAGTTTGGGTTACAGTGCTATAGTTTGGGTTACAGTGCTATAGTTTGGGTAGCAGCGGTACGTGTTTGGGTTACAGTGCTATAGTTTGGGTAGCAGCGGTACGTGTTTGGGTTACAGTGCTATAGTTTGGGTTACAGTGCTATAGTTTGGGTTACAGTGCTATAGTTTGGGTTACAGTGCTATAGTTTGGGTTGTAGTGGTGTGTGTTTGGGTTACAGTGCTATAGTTTGGGTTACAGTGCTATAGTTTGGGTTGTAGTGGTGTGTGTTTGGGTTACAGTGCTATAGTTTGGGTTGTAGTGGTGTGTGTTTGGGTTACAGTGCTATAGTTTGGGTTACAGTGCTATAGTTTGGGTTACAGTGCTATAGTTTGGGTTGTAGTGGTGTGTGTTTGTGTTACAGTGCTATAGTTTGGGTTACAGTGCTATAGTTTGGGTTGTAGTGGTGTGTGTTTGGGTTACAGTGCTATAGTTTGGGTTGTAGTGGTGTGTGTTTGGGTTACAGTGCTATAGTTTGGGTTGTAGTGGTGTGTGTTTGGGTTACAGTGCTATAGTTCGGGTTACAGTGCTATAGTTTGGGTTACAGTGCTATAGTTTGGGTTACAGTGCTATAGTTTGGGTTACAGTGCTATAGTTTGGGTTACAGTGCTATAGTTTGGGTTACAGTGCTATAGTTTGGGTTACAGTGCTATAGTTTGGGTAGCAGCGGTACGTGTTTGGGTTACAGTGCTATAGTTTGGGTAGCAGCGGTACGTGTTTGGGTTACAGTGCTATAGTTTGGGTTGTAGTGGTGTGTGTTTGGGTTACAGTGCTATAGTTTGGGTTACAGTGCTATAGTTTGGGTTGTAGTGGTGTGTGTTTGGGTTACAGTGCTATAGTTTGGGTTACAGTGCTATAGTTTGGGTAGCAGCGGTACGTGTTTGGGTTACAGTGCTATAGTTTGGGTAGCAGCGGTACGTGTTTGGGTTACAGTCCTATAGTTTGGGTTGTAGTGGTGTGTGTTTGGGTTACAGTGCTATAGTTTGGGTTACAGTGCTATAGTTTGGGTTGTAGTGGTGTGTCTTTGGGTTACAGTGCTATCGTTTGGGTTACAGTGCTATAGTTTGGGTTATAGTGCTATAGTTTGGGTTGTAGTGGTGTGTGTTTGGGTTACAGTGCTATAGTTTGGGTTACAGTGGTGTGTGTTTGGGTTACAGTGCTATAGTTTGGGTTACAGTGCTATAGTTTGGGTTGTAGTGGTGTGTGTTTGGGTTACAGTGCTATAGTTTGGGTTACAGTGCTATAGTTTGGGTTGTAGTGGTGTGTGTTTGGGTTACAGTGCTATAGTTTGGGTTACAGTGCTATAGTTTGGGTTGTAGTGGTGTGTCTTTGGGTTACAGTGCTATCGTTTGGGTTACAGTGCTATAGTTTGGGTTACAGTGCTATAGTTTGGGTTACAGTGCTATAGTTTGGGTTGTAGTGGTGTGTGTTTGGGTTACAGTGCTATAGTTTGGGTTACAGTGGTGTGTGTTTGGGTTACAGTGCTATAGTTTGGGTTACAGTGCTATAGTTTGGGTTGTAGTGGTGTGTGTTTGGGTTACAGTGCTATAGTTTGGGTTACAGTGCTATAGTTTGGGTTACAGTGCTATAGTTTGGGTTACAGTGCTATAGTTTGGGTTGTAGTGGTGTGTGTTTGGGTTACAGTGCTATAGTTTGGGTTACAGTGCTATAGTTTGGGTTGTAGTGGTGTGTGTTTGGGTTACAGTGCTATAGTTTGGGTTACAGTGCTATAGTTTGGGTAGCAGCGGTACGTGTATGGGATACAGTGCTATAGTTTGGGTTACAGTGCTATAGTTTGGGTTACAGTGCTATAGTTTGGGTTGTAGTGGTGTGTGTTTGGGTTACAGTGCTATAGTTTGGGTTACAGTGCTATAGTTTGGGTTGTAGTGGTGTGTGTTTGGGTTACAGTGCTATAGTTTGGGTTACAGTGCTATATGTTGGGTTACAGTGCTATAGTTTGGGTTGTAGTGGTGTGTGTTTGGGTTACAGTGCTATAGTTTGGGTTGTAGTGGTGTGTGTTTGGGTTACAGTGCTATAGTTTGGGTTGTAGTGGTGTGTGTTTGGGTTACAGTGCTATAGTTTGGGTTACAGTGCTATAGTTTGGGTTGTAGTGGTGTGTGTTTGGGTTACAGTGCTATAGTTTGGGTTGTAGTGGTGTGTGTTTGGGTTACAGTGCTATAGTTTGGGTTGTAGTGGTGTGTGTTTGGGTTACAGTGCTATAGTTTGGGTTGTAGTGCTATAGTTTGGGTTACAGTGCTATAGTTTGGGTTGTAGTGGTGTGTGTTTGGGTTACAGTGCTATAGTTTGGGTTACAGTGCTATAGTTTGGGTAGCAGCGGTACGTGTATGGGTTACAGTGCTATAGTTTGGGTTACAGTACTATAGTTTGGGTTACAGTGCTATAGTTTGGGTTACAGTGCTATAGTTTGGGTAGCAGCGGTACGTGTTTGGGTTACAGTGCTATAATTTGGGTTACAGTGCTATAGTTTGGGATACAGTGCTATAGTTTGGGTTGTAGTGGTGTGTGTTTGGGTTACAGTGCTATAGTTTGGGTTACAGTGCTATAGTTTGGGTTACAGTGCTATAGTTTGGGTTACAGTGCTATAGTTTGGGTTGTAGTGGTGTGTGTTTGGGTTACAGTGCTATAGTTTGGGTTACAGTGCTATAGTTTGGGTTACAGTGGTGTGTGTTTGGGTTACAGTGCTATAGTTTGGGTTACAGTGCTATAGTTTGGGTTACAGTGGTGTGTGTTTGGGTTACAGTGCTATAGTTTGGGTTACAGTGGTGTGTGTATGGGATACAGTGCTATAGTTTGGGTTGTAGTGGTGTGTGTTTGGGTTACAGTGCTATAGTTTGGGTTACAGTGGTGTGTGTTTGGGTTACAGTGCTATAGTTTGGGTTACAGTGCTATAGTTTGGGTTACAGTGCTATAGTTTGGGTTGTAGTGGTGTGTGTTTGGGTTACAGTGCTATAGTTTGGGTTACAGTGGTGTGTGTTTGGGTTACAGTGCTATAGTTTGGGTTACAGTGCTATAGTTTGGGTTACAGTGCTATAGTTTGGGTAGCAGCGGTACGTGTTTGGGTTACAGTGCTATAGTTTGGGTTGTAGTGGTGTGTGTTTGGGTTACAGTGCTATAGTTTGGGTTGTAGTGGTGTGTGTTTGGGTTACAGTGCTATAGTTTGGGTTACAGTGGTGTGTGTTTGGGTTACAGTGCTATAGTTTGGGTTACAGTGCTATAGTTTGGGTTACAGTGCTATAGTTTGGGTTACAGTGCTATAGTTTGGGTTACAGTGCTATAGTTTGGGTAGCAGCGGTACGTGTTTGGGTTACAGTGCTATAGTTTGGGTTGTAGTGGTGTGTGTTTGGGTTACAGTGCTATAGTTTGGGTTGTAGTGGTGTGTGTTTGGGTTACAGTGCTATAGTTTGGGTTACAGTGGTGTGTGTTTGGGTTACAGTGCTATAGTTTGGGTTACAGTGCTATAGTTTGGGTTACAGTGCTATAGTTTGGGTTGTAGTGGTGTGTGTTTGGGTTACAGTGCTATAGTTTGGGTTACAGTGCTATAGTTTGGGTTACAGTGCTATAGTTTGGGTTACAGTGCTATAGTTTGGGTTGTAGTGGTGTGTGTTTGGGTTACAGTGCTATAGTTTGGGTTACAGTGCTATAGTTTGGGTTACAGTGCTATAGTTTGGGTAGCAGCGGTACGTGTTTGGGTTACAGTGCTATAGTTTGGGTAGCAGCGGTACGTGTTTGGGTTACAGTGCTATAGTTTGGGTTGTAGTGGTGTGTGTTTGGGTTACAGTGCTATAGTTTGGGTTACAGTGCTATAGTTTGGGTTGTAGTGGTGTGTGTTTGGGTTACAGTGCTATAGTTTGGGTTACAGTGCTATAGTTTGGGTTACAGTGCTATAGTTTGGGTTGTAGTGGTGTGTGTTTGGGTTACAGTGCTATAGTTTGGGTTACAGTGGTGTGTGTTTGGGTTACAGTGCTATAGTTTGGGTTACAGTGCTATAGTTTGGGTTGTAGTGGTGTGTGTTTGGGTTACAGTGCTATAGTTTGGGTTACAGTGCTATAGTTTGGGTTACAGTGCTATAGTTTGGGTTACAGTGCTATAGTTTGGGTTGTAGTGGTGTGTGTTTGGGTTACAGTGCTATAGTTTGGGTTACAGTGCTATAGTTTGGGTTACAGTGCTATAGTTTGGGTTGTAGTGGTGTGTGTTTGGGTTACAGTGCTATAGTTTGGGTTACAGTGCTATAGTTTGGGTTACAGTGCTATAGTTTGGGTTGTAGTGGTGTGTGTTTGGGTTACAGTGCTATAGTTTGGGTTACAGTGGTGTGTGTTTGGGTTACAGTGCTATAGTTTGGGTTACAGTGCTATAGTTTGGGTTGTAGTGGTGTGTGTTTGGGTTACAGTGCTATAGTTTGGGTTACAGTGCTATAGTTTGGGTTACAGTGCTATAGTTTGGGTTACAGTGCTATAGTTTGGGTTACAGTGCTATAGTTTGGGTTACAGTGCTATAGTTTGGGTTACAGTGCTATAGTTTGGGTTACAGTGCTATAGTTTGGGTTACAGTTCTATAGTTTGGGTTGTAGTGGTGTGTGTTTGGGTTACAGTGCTATAGTTTGGGTTACAGTGCTATAGTTTGGGTTACAGTGCTATAGTTTGGGTTACAGTGCTATAGTTTGGGTTGTAGTGGTGTGTGTTTGGGTTACAGTGCTATAGTTTGGGTTACAGTGGTGTGTGTTTGGGTTACAGTGCTATAGTTTGGGTTACAGTGCTATAGTTTGGGTTGTAGTGGTGTGTGTTTGGGTTACAGTGCTATAGTTTGGGTTACAGTGCTATAGTTTGGGTTACAGTGCTATAGTTTGGGTTACAGTGCTATAGTTTGGGTTGTAGTGGTGTGTGTTTGGGTTACAGTGCTATAGTTTGGGTTACAGTGCTATAGTTTGGGTTGTAGTGGTGTGTGTTTGGGTTACAGTGCTATAGTTTGGGTTACAGTGCTATAGTTTGGGTAGCAGCGGTACGTGTATGGGATACAGTGCTATAGTTTGGGTAGCAGCGGTACGTGTTTGGGTTACAGTGCTATAGTTTGGGTTACAGTGCTATAGTTTGGGATACAGTGCTATAGTTTGGGTTGTAGTGGTGTGTCTTTGGGTTACAGTGCTATAGTTTGGGTTACAGTGCTATAGTTTGGGTTACAGTGCTATAGTTTGGGTTACAGTGCTATAGTTTGGGTTACAGTGCTATAGTTTGGGTTACAGTGCTATAGTTTGGGTTACAGTGCTATAGTTTGGGTTACAGTGCTGTAGTTTGGGTTACAGTGCTATAGTTTGGGTTGTAGTGGTGTGTGTTTGGGTTACAGTGCTATAGTTTGGGTTACAGTGGTGTGTGTTTGGGTTACAGTGCTATAGTTTGGGTTACAGTGCTATAGTTTGGGTTGTAGTGGTGTGTGTTTGGGTTACAGTGCTATAGTTTGGGTTACAGTGCTATAGTTTGGGTTACAGTGCTATAGTTTGGGTTACAGTGCTATAGTTTGGGTAGCAGCGGTACGTGTTTGGGTTACAGTGCTATAGTTTGGGTTGTAGTGGTGTGTCTTTGGGTTACAGTGCTATAGTTTGGGTTACAGTGCTATAGTTTGGGTTACAGTGCTATAGTTTGGGTTACAGTGGTGTGTGTTTGGGTTACAGTGCTATAGTTTGGGTTACAGTGCTATAGTTTGGGTTACAGTGGTGTGTGTTTGGGTTACAGTGCTATAGTTTGGGTTACAGTGCTATAGTTTGGGTTACAGTGCTATAGTTTGGGTTGTAGTGGTGTGTGTTTGGGTTACAGTGCTATAGTTTGGGTTACAGTGCTATAGTTTGGGTTACAGTGCTATAGTTTGGGTTACAGTGCTATAGTTTGGGTTGTAGTGGTGTGTGTTTGGGTTACAGTGCTATAGTTTGGGTTACAGTGCTATAGTTTGGGTTACAGTGCTATAGTTTGGGTTGTAGTGGTGTGTGTTTGGGTTACAGTGCTATAGTTTGGGTTACAGTGCTATAGTTTGGGTTACAGTGCTATAGTTTGGGTTACAGTGCTATAGTTTGGGTTACAGTGCTATAGTTTGGGTTGTAGTGGTGTGTGTTTGGGTTACAGTGCTATAGTTTGGGTTACAGTGCTATAGTTTGGGTTACAGTGCTATAGTTTTGGTTACAGTTCTATAGTTTGGGTTGTAGTGGTGTGTGTTTGGGTTACAGTTCTATAGTTTGGGTTGTAGTGGTGTGTGTTTGGGTTACAGTGCTATAGTTTGGGTTACAGTGCTATAGTTTGGGTTACAGTGCTATAGTTTGGGTAGCAGCGGTACGTGTTTGGGTTACAGTGCTATAGTTTGGGTTAGCAGCGGTACGTGTTTGGGTTACAGTGCTATAGTTTGGGTAGCAGCGGTACGTGTTTGGGTTACAGTGCTATAGTTTGGGTAGCAGCGGTACGTGTTTGGGTTACAGTGCTATAGTTTGGGTTACAGTGCTATAGTTTGGGTTACAGTGCTATAGTTTGGGTTGTAGTGCTATAGTTTGGGTTACAGTGCTATAGTTTGGGTAGCAGCGGTACGTGTTTGGGTTACAGTGCTATAGTTTGGGTTACAGTGCTATAGTTTGGGTAGCAGCGGTACGTGTTTGGGTTACAGTGCTATAGTTTGGGTAGCAGCGGTACGTGTATGGGATACAGTGCTATAGTTTGGGTTGTAGTGGTGTGTGTTTGGGTTACAGTGCTATAGTTTGGGTTACAGTGCTATAGTTTGGGTTACAGTGCTATAGTTTGGGTAGCAGCGGTACGTGTATGGGATACAGTGCTATAGTTTGGGTTGTAGTGGTGTGTCTTTGGGTTACAGTGCTATAGTTTGGGTTACAGTGCTATAGTTTGGGTTACAGTGCTATAGTTTGGGTAGCAGCGGTACGTGTTTGGGTTACAGTGCTATAGTTTGGGTTACAGTGCTATAGTTTGGGTAGCAGCGGTACGTGTTTGGGTTACAGTGCTATAGTTTGGGTTACAGTGCTATAGTTTGGGTAGCAGCGGTACGTGTTTGGGTTACAGTGCTATAGTTTGGGTTACAGTGCTATAGTTTGGGTAGCAGCGGTACGTGTTTGGGTTACAGTGCTATAGTTTGGGTTACAGTGCTATAGTTTGGGTAGCAGCGGTACGTGTTTGGGTTACAGTGCTATAGTTTGGGTTACAGTGCTATAGTTTGGGTTGTAGTGGTGTGTGTTTGGGTTACAGTGCTATAGTTTGGGTTACAGTGCTATAGTTTGGGTTACAGTGCTATAGTTTGGGTTGTAGTGGTGTGTGTTTGGAATACAGTGCTATAGTTTGGGTTGTAGTGGTGTGTGTTTGGGTTACAGTGCTATAGTTTGGGTTGTAGTGGTACGTGTTTGGGTTACAGTGCTATAGTTTGGGTTACAGTGCTATAGTTTGGGTAGCAGCGGTACGTGTTTGGGTTACAGTGCTATAGTTTGGGTTGTAGTGGTGTGTGTTTGGGTTACAGTGCTATAGTTTGGCTTACAGTGCTATAGTTTGGGTTACAGTGCTATAGTTTGGGTTACAGTGCTATAGTTTGGGTTACAGTGCTATAGTTTGGGTTACAGTGCTATAGTTTGGGTTACAGAGCTATAGTTTGGGTAGCAGCGGTACGTGTTTGGGTTACAGTGCTATAGTTTGGGTTGTAGTGGTGTGTGTTTGGGTTACAGTGCTATAGTTTGGCTTACAGTGCTATAGTTTGGGTTACAGTGCTATAGTTTGGGTTACAGTGCTATAGTTTGGGTTACAGTGCTATAGTTTGGGTTGTAGTGGTGTGTCTTTGGGTTACAGTACTATAGTTTGGGTTACAGTGCTATAGTTTGGGTAGCAGCGGTACGTGTTTGGGTTACAGTGCTATAGTTTGGGTTGTAGTGGTGTGTGTTTGGGTTACAGTGCTATAGTTTGGGTTACAGTGCTATAGTTTGGGTTACAGTGCTATAGTTTGGGTAGCAGCGGTACGTGTTTGGGTTACAGTGCTATAGTTTGGGTTGTAGTGGTGTGTGTTTGGGTTACAGTGCTATAGTTTGGGTTACAGTGCTATAGTTTGGGTTACAGTGCTATAGTTTGGGTTGTAGTGGTGTGTGTTTGGGTTACAGTGCTATAGTTTGGGTTACAGTGCTATAGTTTGGGTTACAGTGCTATAGTTTGGGTTACAGTGCTATAGTTTGGGTTACAGTGCTATAGTTTGGGTTGTAGTGGTGTGTCTTTGTGTTACAGTACTATAGTTTGGGTTACAGTGCTATAGTTTGGGTAGCAGCGGTACGTGTTTGGGTTACAGTGCTATAGTTTGGGTTGTAGTGGTGTGTGTTTGGGTTACAGTGCTATAGTTTGGGTTACAGTGCTATAGTTTGGGTTACAGTGCTATAGTTTGGGTAGCAGCGGTACGTGTTTGGGTTACAGTGCTATAGTTTGGGTTACAGTGCTATAGTTTGGGTAGCAGCGGTACGTGTTTGGGTTACAGTGCTATAATTTGGGTTACAGTGCTATAGTTTGGGTTACAGTGCTATAGTTTGGGTTGTAGTGGTGTGTCTTTGGGTTACAGTGCTATAGTTTGGGTTACAGTGCTGTAGTTTGGGTTACAGTGCTATAGTTTGGGTTGTAGTGGTGTGTCTTTGGGTTACAGTGCTATAGTTTGGGTTACAGTGCTATAGTTTGGGTTACAGTGCTATAGTTTGGGTTACAGTGCTATAGTTTGGGTTGTAGTGGTGTGTCTTTGGGTTACAGTGCTATAGTTTGGGTTACAGTGCTATAGTTTGGGTTACAGTGCTATAGTTTGGGTTACAGTGCTATAGTTTGGGTAGCAGCGGTACGTGTTTGGGTTACAGTGCTATAGTTTGGGTTACAGTGCTATAGTTTGGGTTACAGTGCTATAGTTTGGGTTGTAGTGGTGTGTGTTTGGGTTACAGTGCTATAGTTTGGGTTACAGTGCTGTAGTTTGGGTAGCAGCGGTACGTGTTTGGGTTACAGTGCTATAGTTTGGGTTACAGTGCTATAGTTTGGGTAGCAGCGGTACGTGTTTGGGTTACAGTGCTATAGTTTGGGTTACAGTGCTATAGTTTGGGTTACAGTGCTATAGTTTGGGTTGTAGTGGTGTGTGTTTGGGTTACAGTGCTATAGTTTGGGTTACAGTGCTATAGTTTGGGTTACAGTGCTATAGTTTGGGTTACAGTGCTATAGTTTGGGTTGTAGTGGTGTGTCTTTGGGTTACAGTGCTATAGTTTGGGTTGTAGTGGTGTTTGTTTGGGTTACAGTGCTATAGTTTGGGTTACAGTGCTATAGTTTGGGTTACAGTGCTATAGTTTGGGTTACAGTGCTATAGTTTGGGTTACAGTGCTATAGTTTGGGTTGTAGTGGTGTGTCTTTGGGTTACAGTGCTATAGTTTGGGTTGTAGTGGTGTTTGTTTGGGTTACAGTGCTATAGTTTGGGTTACAGTGCTATAGTTTGGGTAGCAGCGGTACGTGTTTGGGTTACAGTGCTATAGTTTGGGTTACAGTGCTATAGTTTGGGTTACAGTGCTATAGTTTGGGTTGTAGTGGTGTGTGTTTGGGTTACAGTGCTATAGTTTGGGTTACAGTGCTGTAGTTTGGGTAGCAGCGGTACGTGTTTGGGTTACAGTGCTATAGTTTGGGTTACAGTGCTATAGTTTGGGTAGCAGCGGTACGTGTTTGGGTTACAGTGCTATAGTTTGGGTTACAGTGCTATAGTTTGGGTAGCAGCGGTACGTGTTTGGGTTACAGTGCTATAGTTTGGGTTACAGTGCTATAGTTTGGGTAGCAGCGGTACGTGTTTGGGTTACAGTGCTATAGTTTGGGTTACAGTGCTATAGTTTGGGTAGCAGCGGTACGTGTTTGGGTTACAGTGCTATAATTTGGGTTACAGTGCTATAATTTGGGTTACAGTGCTATAGTTTGGGTTGTAGTGGTGTGTGTTTGGGTTACAGTGCTATAGTTTGGGTAGCAGCGGTACGTGTTTGGGTTACAGTGCTATAGTTTGGGTTACAGTGCTATAGTTTGGGTAGCAGCGGTACGTGTTTGGGTTACAGTGCTATAGTTTGGGTTACAGTGCTATAGTTTGGGTAGCAGCGGTACGTGTTTGGGTTACAGTGCTATAGTTTGGGTTACAGTGCTATAGTTTGGGTAGCAGCGGTACGTGTTTGGGTTACAGTGCTATAGTTTGGGTTACAGTGCTATAGTTTGGGTAGCAGCGGTACGTGTTTGGGTTACAGTGCTATAGTTTGGGTTACAGTGCTATAGTTTGGGTAGCAGCGGTACGTGTTTGGGTTACAGTGCTATAGTTTGGGTTACAGTGCTATAGTTTGGGTAGCAGCGGTACGTGTTTGGGTTACAGTGCTATAGTTTGGGTTACAGTGCTATAGTTTGGGTTACAGTGCTATAGTTTGGGTTACAGTGCTATAGTTTGGGTTACAGTGCTATAGTTTGGGTTACAGTGCTATAGTTTGGGTTACAGTGCTATAGTTTGGGTAGCAGCGGTACGTGTTTGGGTTACAGTGCTATAGTTAGAGTAGCAGCGGTACGTGTTTGGGTTACAGTGCTATAGTTTGGGTTACAGTGCTATAGTTTGGGTTACAGTGCTATAGTTTGGGTTACAGTGCTATAGTTTGGGTTACAGTGCTATAGTTTGGGTAGCAGCGGTACGTGTTTGGGTTACAGTGCTATAGTTTGGGTTACAGTGCTATAGTTTGGGTTACAGTGCTATAGTTTGGGTTACAGTGCTATAGTTTGGGTTACAGTGCTATAGTTTGGGTTACAGTGCTATAGTTTGGGTTACAGTGCTATAGTTTGGGTTACAGTGCTATAGTTTGGGTTACAGTGCTATAGTTTGGGTAGCAGCGGTACGTGTTTGGGTTACAGTGCTATAGTTTGGGTTACAGTGCTATAGTTTGGGTAGCAGCGGTACGTGTTTGGGTTACAGTGCTATAGTTTGGGTTACAGTGCTATAGTTTGGGTTGTAGTGGTGTGTGTTTGGGTTACAGTGCTATAGTTCGGGTTACAGTGCTATAGTTTGGGTTACAGTGCTATAGTTTGGGTAGCAGCGGTACGTGTTTGGGTTACAGTGCTATAGTTTGGGTTACAGTGCTATAGTTTGGGTTACAGTGCTATAGTTTGGGTAGCAGCGGTACGTGTATGGGATACAGTGCTATAGTTTGGGTTGTAGTGCTATAATTTGGGTTACAGTGCTATAGTTTGGGTTGTAGTGGTGTGTGTTTGGGTTACAGTGCTATAGTTTGGGTTGTAGTGGTGTGTGTTTGGGTTACAGTGCTATAGTTTGGGTTACAGTGCTATAGTTTGGGTTACAGTGCTATAGTTTGGGTTACAGTGCTATAGTTTGGGTTGTAGTGGTGTGTGTTTGGGTTACAGTGCTATAGTTTGGGTTACAGTGCTATAGTTTGGGTAGCAGCGGTACGTGTTTGGGTTACAGTGCTATAGTTTGGGTAGCAGCGGTACGTGTTTGGGTTACAGTGCTATAGTTTGGGTTACAGTGCTATAGTTTGGGTTACAGTGCTATAGTTTGGGTTGTAGTGGTGTGTGTTTGGGTTACAGTGCTATAGTTTGGGTTACAGTGCTATAGTTTGGGTTACAGTGCTATAGTTTGGGTTACAGTGCTATAGTTTGGGTAGCAGCGGTACGTGTTTGGGTTACAGTGCTATAGTTTGGGTTACAGTGCTATAGTTTGGGTTACAGTGCTATAGTTTGGGTTGTAGTGGTGTGTGTTTGGGTTACAGTGCTATAGTTTGGGTTACAGTGCTATAGTTTGGGTTACAGTGCTATAGTTTGGGTTACAGTGCTATAGTTTGGGTTACAGTGCTATAGTTTGGGTTACAGTGCTATAGTTTGGGTAGCAGCGGTACGTGTTTGGGTTACAGTGCTATAGTTTGGGTTACAGTGCTATAGTTTGGGTTACAGTGCTATAGTTTGGGTTACAGTGCTATAGTTTGGGTTACAGTGCTATAGTTTGGGTAGCAGCGGTACGTGTTTGGGTTACAGTGCTATAGTTTGGGTTACAGTGCTATAGTTTGGGTTACAGTGCTATAGTTTGGGTTGTAGTGGTGTGTGTTTGGGTTACAGTGCTATAGTTTGGGTTACAGTGCTATAGTTTGGGTAGCAGCGGTACGTGTTTGGGTTACAGTGCTATAGTTTGGGTTACAGTGCTATAGTTTGGGTTACAGTGCTATAGTTTGGGTTACAGTGCTATAGTTTGGGTTACAGTGCTATAGTTTGGGTTACAGTGCTATAGTTTGGGTTACAGTGCTATAGTTTGGGTTACAGTGCTATAGTTTGGGTTACAGTGCTATAGTTTGGGTTGTAGTGGTGTGTGTTTGGAATACAGTGCTATAGTTTGGGTTGTAGTGGTGTGTGTTTGGGTTACAGTGCTATAGTTTGGGTTGTAGTGGTGTGTGTTTGGGTTACAGTGCTATAGTTTGGGTTACAGTGCTATAGTTTGGGTTGTAGTGGTGTGTGTTTGGGTTACAGTGCTATAGTTCGGGTTACAGTGCTATAGTTTGGGTTACAGTGCTATAGTTTGGGTTACAGTGCTATAGTTTGGGTTACAGTGCTATAGTTTGGGTTACAGTGCTATAGTTTGGGTTACAGTGCTATAGTTTGGGTTACAGTGCTATAGTTTGGGTTACAGTGCTATAGTTTGGGTTACAGTGCTATAGTTTGGGTTACAGTGCTATAGTTTGGGTTACAGTGCTGTAGTTTGGGTTACAGTGCTATAGTTTGGGTTGTAGTGGTGTGTGTTTGGGTTACAGTGCTATAGTTTGGGTTGTAGTGGTGTGTGTTTGGGTTACAGTGCTATAGTTTGGGTTACAGTGCTATAGTTTGGGTTACAGTGCTATAGTTTGGGTTACAGTGCTATAGTTTGGGTTACAGTGCTGTAGTTTGGGTTACAGTGCTATAGTTTGGGTTGTAGTGGTGTGTGTTTGGGTTACAGTGCTATAGTTTGGGTTGTAGTGGTGTGTGTTTGGGTTACAGTGCTATAGTTTGGGTAGTAGTGGTGTGTGTTTGGGTTACAGTGCTATAGTTTGGGTTACAGTGCTATAGTTTGGGTTACAGTGCTATAGTTTGGGTTGTAGTGGTGTGTGTTTGGGTTACAGTGCTATAGTTTGGGTTACAGTGCTATAGTTTGGGTTACAGTGCTATAGTTTGGGTTACAGTGCTGTAGTTTGGGTTACAGTGCTATAGTTTGGGTTGTAGTGGTGTGTGTTTGGGTTACAGTGCTATAGTTTGGGTTGTAGTGGTGTGTGTTTGGGTTACAGTGCTATAGTTTGGGTTGTAGTGGTGTGTGTTTGGGTTACAGTGCTATAGTTTGGGTTACAGTGCTATAGTTTGGGTTACAGTGCTATAGTTTGGGTTACAGTGCTATAGTTTGGGTTACAGTGCTGTAGTTTGGGTTACAGTGCTATAGTTTGGGTTGTAGTGGTGTGTGTTTGGGTTACAGTGCTATAGTTTGGGTTACAGTGCTATAGTTTGGGTTAGTGCTTAGTTTGGGTTACAGTGCTATAGTTTGGGTTACAGTGCTATAGTTTGGGTTACAGTGCTATAGTTTGGGTTGTAGTGGTGTGTGTTTGGGTTACAGTGCTATAGTTTGGGTTGTAGTGGTGTGTGTTTGGGTTACAGTGCTATAGTTTGGGTTGTAGTGGTGTGTGTTTGGGTTACAGTGCTATAGTTTGGGTTAGTGTTGTTTGGGTTACAGTGCTATAGTTTGGGTTACAGTGCTATAGTTTGGGTTACAGTGCTGTAGTTTGGGTTACAGTGCTATAGTTTGGGTTGTAGTGGTGTGTGTTTGGGTTACAGTGCTATAGTTTGGGTTACAGTGCTATAGTTTGGGTTGTAGTGGTGTGTGTTTGGGTTACAGTGCTATAGTTTGGGTTACAGTGCTATAGTTTGGGTTACAGTGCTATAGTTTGGGTTACAGTGCTATAGTTTGGGTTACAGTGCTATAGTTTGGGTTGTAGTGGTGTGTGTTTGGGTTACAGTGCTATAGTTTGGGTTACAGTGCTATAGTTTGGGTTGTAGTGGTGTGTCTTTGGGTTACAGTGCTATAGTTTGGGTTACAGTGCTATAGTTTGGGTTACAGTGCTGTAGTTTGGGTTACAGTGCTATAGTTTGGGTTGTAGTGGTGTGTGTTTGGGTTACAGTGCTATAGTTTGGGTTACAGTGCTATAGTTTGGGTTACAGTGCTGTAGTTTGGGTTACAGTGCTATAGTTTGGGTTACAGTGCTATAGTTTGGGTTACAGTGCTATAGTTTGGGTTACAGTGCTGTAGTTTGGGTTACAGTGCTATAGTTTGGGTTGTAGTGGTGTGTGTTTGGGTTACAGTGCTATAGTTTGGGTTACAGTGCTATAGTTTGGGTAGCAGCGGTACGTGTTTGGGTTACAGTGCTATAGTTTGGGTTACAGTGCTATAGTTTGGGTTACAGTGCTGTAGTTTGGGTTACAGTGCTATAGTTTGGGTTGTAGTGGTGTGTGTTTGGGTTACAGTGCTATAGTTTGGGTTACAGTGCTATATGTTGGGTTACAGTGCTATAGTTTGGGTTACAGTGCTATAGTTTGGGTTGTAGTGGTGTGTGTTTGGGTTACAGTGCTATAGTTTGGGTTACAGTGCTATAGTTTGGGTTACAGTGCTATAGTTTGGGTTACAGTGCTGTAGTTTGGGTTACAGTGCTATAGTTTGGGTTGTAGTGGTGTGTGTTTGGGTTACAGTGCTATAGTTTGGGTTGTAGTGGTGTGTGTTTGGGTTACAGTGCTATAGTTTGGGTTGTAGTGGTGTGTGTTTGGGTTACAGTGCTATAGTTTGGGTTACAGTGCTATAGTTTGGGTTACAGTGCTATAGTTTGGGTTACAGTGCTATAGTTTGGGTTACAGTGCTATAGTTTGGGTTACAGTGCTATAGTTTGGGTTACAGTGCTATAGTTTGGGTAGCAGCGGTACGTGTTTGGGTTACAGTGCTATAGTTTGGGTAGCAGCGGTACGTGTTTGGGTTACAGTGCTATAGTTTGGGTTGTAGTGGTGTGTGTTTGGGTTACAGTGCTATAGTTTGGGTTACAGTGCTATAGTTTGGGTTACAGTGCTATAGTTTGGGTTACAGTGCTGTAGTTTGGGTTACAGTGCTATAGTTTGGGTTGTAGTGGTGTGTGTTTGGGTTACAGTGCTATAGTTTGGGTTACAGTGCTATAGTTTGGGTTACAGTGCTATAGTTTGGGTTACAGTGCTATAGTTTGGGTTACAGTGCTATAGTTTGGGTTACAGTGCTATAGTTTGGGTAGCAGCGGTACGTGTTTGGGTTACAGTGCTATAGTTTGGGTAGCAGCGGTACGTGTTTGGGTTACAGTGCTGTAGTTTGGGTTACAGTGCTATAGTTTGGGTTGTAGTGGTGTGTGTTTGGGTTACAGTGCTATAGTTTGGGTTACAGTGCTATAGTTTGGGTTACAGTGCTATAGTTTGGGTTACAGTGCTGTAGTTTGGGTTACAGTGCTATAGTTTGGGTTGTAGTGGTGTGTGTTTGGGTTACAGTGCTATAGTTTGGGTTACAGTGCTATAGTTTGGGTTACAGTGCTATAGTTTGGGTTACAGTGCTATAGTTTGGGTAGCAGCGGTACGTGTTTGGGTTACAGTGCTATAGTTTGGGTAGCAGCGGTACGTGTTTGGGTTACAGTGCTGTAGTTTGGGTTACAGTGCTATAGTTTGGGTTGTAGTGGTGTGTGTTTGGGTTACAGTGCTATAGTTTGGGTTACAGTGCTATAGTTTGGGTTACAGTGCTATAGTTTGGGTTACAGTGCTATAGTTTGGGTTGTAGTGGTGTGTGTTTGGGTTACAGTGCTATAGTTTGGGTTACAGTGCTATAGTTTGGGTTGTAGTGGTGTGTGTTTGGGTTACAGTGCTATAGTTTGGGTTGTAGTGGTGTGTGTTTGGGTTACAGTGCTATAGTTTGGGTTACAGTGCTATAGTTTGGGTTACAGTGCTATAGTTTGGGTTACAGTGCTATAGTTTGGGTTGTAGTGGTGTGTGTTTGGGTTACAGTGCTATAGTTTGGGTTACAGTGCTATAGTTTGGGTTGTAGTGGTGTGTGTTTGGGTTACAGTGCTATAGTTTGGGTTGTAGTGGTGTGTGTTTGGGTTACAGTGCTATAGTTTGGGTTGTAGTGGTGTGTGTTTGGGTTACAGTGCTATAGTTCGGGTTACAGTGCTATAGTTTGGGTTACAGTGCTATAGTTTGGGTTACAGTGCTATAGTTTGGGTTACAGTGCTATAGTTTGGGTTACAGTGCTATAGTTTGGGTTACAGTGCTATAGTTTGGGTTACAGTGCTATAGTTTGGGTTACAGTGCTATAGTTTGGGTAGCAGCGGTACGTGTTTGGGTTACAGTGCTATAGTTTGGGTTGTAGTGGTGTGTGTTTGGGTTACAGTGCTATAGTTTGGGTTACAGTGCTATAGTTTGGGTTACAGTGCTATAGTTTGGGTTACAGTGCTGTAGTTTGGGTTACAGTGCTATAGTTTGGGTTGTAGTGGTGTGTGTTTGGGTTACAGTGCTATAGTT
>JAUCBJ010002316.1:0-12234 GCA_032718475.1 Nemertoderma westbladi
AGGTTCCATGCTACCGGTTTCTCTACTGCTGTTCTCTCAGGCTATCAGTATCGGTATTAGAATATATAGCACTATTTTGCTGTATTGTATGTACAGATGTAGGTATAAAGCAGGTATTTCTGTATTTTAGTACCGGTACCGGCACCGGTACTGCTATAGGCCTACTGTGTAGCCTACCATTTAAATACGGTAATGGTAGGCCTACCGGTTGTGCTAATAAATTTTAAATAATTGATAGGCCAAACTGGATTGCAGGATTGTGGAAAATGTGGATATACCTTTCACATAATTTAGGCCTATTACTGTATTAGTTTTATCGTCTCTGTAACCTGCTCCTTTCCCTCAATTAGTTAAATGATCGTTTATTGTTTTGGTTAGAAAATCCCGCCTCTGTAACCTGCCCCTTTCCCTCAATTAGTTAAATGATCGTTTATTGTTTTGGTTAGAAAATCCCGCCTCTGTAACCTGCTCCTTTCCCTGAATTGGTAAAGTAACTGTTTATTGTTTTGGTTAGAAAGGCCCGCCTCTGTAACGTGCCCCTTTCCCTCAATTAGTTAAATGATCGTTTATTGTTTTGGTTAGAAAATCCCGCCTCTGTAACCTGCTCCTTTCCCTCAATTAGTTAAGTGATCGTTTATTGTTTTGGTTAGAAAATTCCGCCTCTGTAACCTGTCCCTTTCCCTCAATTAGTTAAACGATCGTTTATTGTTTTGGTTAGAAAATCCCGCCTCTGTAACCTGCTCCTTTCCCTCAATAAGTTAAGTGATCGTTTATTGTTTTGGTTAGAAAATCCCGCCTCTGTAACCTGCTCCTTTCCCTCAATTAGTTAAGTGATCGTTTATTGTTTTGGTTAGAAAATCCCGTCTCTGTAACCTGCTCCTTTCCCTGATTTGGTAAAGTGACTGTTTATTGTTTTGGTTAGAAAACTCGGCCTTAACCTGCTCCTTTCCATCAATTGGTAATTGTTTTTGGCTATAAAATGAGTGTTTTGCTACGTCATGTGGTAATCGATTATCGACAACAACCACAAACTATTAAATATAGAGTCTTTTTACCACAGGCGCATATGGAAATCTATCTCATAGTCTATAAAATCATGGAATCATGGAATGTTTTGGCACAGGCATAGTGAAATCAACTGTCTGACAGTCCAGAAATCATCAGTCTGACAGTTTGAAGAAATACATACATAAAAAGTCATTAAAAGGACAATAAAAGTCATTAAAAGGACAACAAAAGTCATTATGCATAATTCGTAAAAAAAAAAAAGACAATAAAAGTCAAATAAAAGGACAAAAAATCACTGCCAAAAATTATTGCGGTTAATAAATGGAATAAATTGCTGAATGGCTTCCGCGGGAAATTTGAATTTTACTTGTTTCTGTACCATACAAATTATTCAATAAGGAATATGCGTTGCTAGGAACTAAATAACATTAGCTGATTGCCAAATCGATGATGGTGATATTTACCTGCTGGGCGGTAGGTCTTATGAAATAAATATGTTTATTCCATGTAGGCTGTATGCTCTTAAATTCATCATCCTTTGGATCCATGTTAAAGTAATATCATTGCGCCTAGTCAAGTCAATGACAGAATGAGTCGTAATATTTAATATACCGGTACTGTATATTCGTAAGTCCAGAAGTCAGTAAGTACAGTATTATTTAATAAACTAAACATTCGCGGTGGGTAAGCCTTGGATTAACTGTAGCTGTGCTACCGCATGTACCGGTAGTCTAAAAGTAGTACGACATAGCTGATTACCATGGATATAGTTAATAATGCACCAGTTATACCCAGCCCGAATGGGCGTATCCTAACATTACAGGAAATATGTTATACAAGTGTCACCCGGACATTAACAAAACTAATTGTAAACGCCGAATATCAGAAAAGTGCTCCCGATATTAGGCCTAATACAACCGGGATCTGTAATTGGCTAGCGTTGACTGCACCCAAACTTCGTATGGTCATGAGAAAATATATACTGCGTTCCTATATATTGGCATTTTATCAATGCCATACCACCCTCGCACCTCACAACCAACGAAGAATAACCTTGGAGTGCATTATGGAATCCTATAAAGACATATTCATAGCCCAATGTTTTTTTCCCCTGGATCTCTTAGTTGTCGATGATATAGTGTTTGGCGAAGAATTTCCCGTAGATTCAATTCACAGAGTATTACAATGGGTCCCGTTAATGTCTCCATGGTTGAGGGAGTTGGATCTGGATGTAGCAGGATTTCGATTCGGATACTGTCCTCCCGTTAGGATGTACGAAGAGTGGTTTACTAGCGGTTTTAAATTCCCTCAACTGAACACATTAAAGATTAAATCATTGGCAGTAAATGATTACACAGTCATGGGTATCGAAAAAAGTTGTCCCAACCTTGTAATCTTATATCTTACTATACCCAGTGCCACCTTTATGGGTCTTAGATGTCTTTCCCAACTAGGAAGTTTGCGAACTTTAAACATAACGGGATGTGGTAAAATTTCTGTCGACGATCTGATAGACTTGCAGGAATTGTTACCTATGGTTTCTATCAGCATTACAGATACAAATAATACAATTAAACTACTACGGGGTTTAATTCAACGTGACATAAATCCATCCCATACAAACTTCAACTTTTGTGATTTCACTTTAGAATATGACCATGGTGCTATTTGGCCTCTAGTCTCTGCTACTGAGCCTACTGAATCTATCCATGACCAACTTAAAGACGTTCTCTCACACTGCAAAAATACAGTTGAGACTTTGCGGTTCTATTTGCTTTGGAATCGAAATTGGCAAATAATTCAATTACAAGTTGAACAGCAGTTATTGCAACAACTAGAAGACTTCGTAAACCTAAAGATTCTGGGTTTTAGTAAACTCAGAGTTGATCTATTTATTTCGAATGCGGTTAACAAAGGAGTCACTTTACCTCAGGTCGATTGCGTTGCATTGAATCATTGCGAAGTTTCTTTGGTTGATTTAGATCGAATGTTCCCGAATCTAAAAGAATTAACCCTACGGGATACCGAGGTAGGAAACTTCCTTCCATTAATGAACTCCGTAGTGACCCTTGATATAACTGTACGGTCTTACAGGTCTCTTATAACAACCCTCCGTAGCTTCCCATCTTTGAGTAAACTATCGATTGATTTCCGGATTGTTGAACCGACAGTGACGGGAGAGGAGGTTCTAATCGATATGAATAATTTATTTGCTTCGGGAAATCTCGCAGATGGACTAAAGAGCTTGAGATTTATTCGGCGTTCACAATCAGATATCCCTCGGTTTATAGATGAATTATTTCGAAATCGGTGTAAAAACTTATATTGATCAGTGAAGCCGTCAGGACTTCTTGACGTCAAGACGGGTTGATTGTGACGCGATCTGAGTTGGTGAGGGATCCCGACCGGTGTGTGTTTCGTGGCTAATACGCATCGCCGCATCCGCTGATGTGGTTGTCACTAAGGCTTGGGGCTGTAAGGCTGAAGGCCGGTATAATAAAGTTCTGAGTATTAGGGTAAACCCAATTATTGTTGTTAATAACCTCAGAAGTATGGGTACCGGTAATTATAGCACAATCAGTATTGCACATTAATAGCAGTAATGACGACGGTTTAAACCATATATCTTCTACCCTGAATACTGAATAGTAGCCAACTGAACCATAATTAACACTGAGTAACAGTTATATGGACATTACATGGGAGGTTACACCCATTGCTTACTGTATTGGCCTACCAGTAAATGCGCGCTAATTGATGGTCTACCGCCCCGCTATTGGTTGGTTTGCCTCCCCTAGTCACTCCCTGTCCTTTCTGGCCCTATGTTGGCTTCCCACTGAGATGTGCTGGCATCTCTCTCTCTAGCTGGCAATGTATATTGCCTCGTTCCCTGTAGTATGCAATATTGCATTAGGCAATATTGCATATCTAATCGTGATTCGTAAATCATGACTTTCCCCTTTCTCCGCTGGGTGGTGCAGTGGATTGGATCCACTAACACTCCCCCCATGCTATCTCCCCGGTGAGAAGATAGCATCAATCTCAAGTGCGCTCCAATTCCGCTGGAATCCAATCTAATATTGGATGTGGGGCAGTATATTTTTTCTGGGGCCAGTTTTCCAGACTGGCCCCTATGGGTCTGTTCTCACTACCCACCCTTGGTACATCTGCGAGCTAATTTGTACCAAGGTATCCGGCGTCTCTGTTTAGACGGTAATGGTGAAAAATATCGAGACTTGAATAATATCGAGAGTAAAAATAACGAGAGTAAAAATATCGAGAGTAAAAATAACGAGTGTTGAAAATTAGCGTGATTAAAAAATATCGAGAGTAAAAATAACGCGAGATGAAAAATATCGAAAATAACGAGTGTTGAAAAATATCGAGTGTTGAAAAATATCAAGAGTAAAAATATCGAGTGTTGAAAAATATCGAGAGTAAAAATATCGAGTGTTGAAAAATATCGAGAGTAAAAATATCGAGTGTTGAAAAATATCGAGTGTTGAAAAATATCGAGAGTAAAAATATCGAGTGTTGAAAAATATCGAGAGTAAAAATATCGAGTGTTGAAAAATATCGAGAGTAAAAATATCGAGTGTTGAAAAATATCGAGAGTAAAAATATCGAGTGTTGAAAAATATCGAGTGTTGAAAAATATCGAGAGTAAAAATATCGAGTGTTAGAAAAATATCGAGTGTTGAAAAATATCGAGTGTTGAAAAATATCTAGTGTTGAAAAATATCGAGTGTTGAAAAATATCGAGTGTTGAAAAATATCGAGTGTTGAAAAATATCGAGTGTTGAAAAATATCGAGTGTTGAAAAATATCGAGTGTTGAAAAATATCGAGTGTTGAAAAATATCGAGTGTTGAAAAATATCGAGAGTAAAAATATTGCATTTTACTTGAGCATTTTATTTAGAATTATGGAACAATATTGCAGTGCATGGGTTACAACAGTGCAAGTGAATGGCATTATGTAATACACCTTGGGTACCCATTTACCAGATTTATTATACTAGCTAGTTTTTGCTATTTTTTTAATAAATATTATAAAAGAAGTGCTAGCTATAAATTTTGATAAATATTATAAATATTGTTAAATATTATATTAGAACACGTACTGTACTACAATTTGGTAAGCTACCAAATGTTGATAAATATTGTTGTTCTAGAACATTTTTAGTAAAAAAATTATCATACAACCCTTATTTAAAAAAATTGTTACTATCGATATTTTTACTCTCGATATTTTTCAACATTCGATATTTTTCAACACTCGATATTTTTACTCTCGATATTTTTCAACACTCGCTATTTTTCAACACTCGATATTTTTCAACACTCGATATTTTTCAACACTCGATATTTTTCAACACTCGATATTTTTACTCTCGATATTTTTCAACACTCGATATTTTAACTCTCGATATTTTTCAACACTCGATATTTTTACTCTCGATATTTTTCAACACTCGATATTTTTACTCTCGATATTTTTCAACACTCGATATTTTTACTCTCGATATTTTTACTCGCGATATTTTTCAACACTCGGTATTTTTACTCTCGATATTTTTACCCTCGATATTTTTACTCTCGATATTTTTTGAACTCTCGATATTATCGTTATTTTTCAACACTCGATGTTTTTACTCGCGTTATTTTTACTCTCGATATTTTTCATGTCTCGATATTTTTCAATATAACCGTTTAGACTATCACCTCTCCTTCTCACTCAATTTTCCTTCGGACATTATTGGTCATTATTGGTCCCATTGACCTGGCGTTAGTACTTATTATGTACGACGTACGTTAGCACATTGTGCTCATCAAACGTACATAACGTGTACTCATATAATCCTACATATGGTACTATGTACCCTTCTAATCCTAAATACAGTACATATTATGTACTACTGTATTATTGGTCCCATTGACCCAGCATTAGTGCGTATGTAATTATGTACGTTAGTACAGGTGTACTCATCAGTCATACGCATGTACGTTAGTACGTTTGTACTAATCGAGTGTATGTAATTATGTAAGTATAGTTAGTAGGGCCTACGTATAATGTACTACTATTGGTCCCATTGACCCGGTGTTTGTGCGTATGTAATTATGTCCATCTATTCCTAAATATTATGTACATTAGTCCAGGTGTACTCATCAGACGTACATATACACTTTAGTACGTTTGTACCCATCTGACATATGTAATGTTCATCTAGACCTAAATAACATGTACAGTACGTTAGTACGTACAGGTGTACTCATCAGACGTATGTATTGTATATACGCTAGTACGTTTGTACCCATCAGACTGTGGGGTTTACTGTGGAAGATCATCCACGCGGTGGTGAACAGGCATTCCTTGGCTTAACGAGCCTAAAAGATTCTCCCATTCATTCATACAATTAAGAAGGAGGATTTAAAATAGTAGTAAATTATTACTGTATTACAATTAATTAATTCACCAAGACAACTTGGGAATCAGAGTGGAAGGGTTTACTGTGGAAGATCACCCATGGTGGTGAACAGGCCTTCCTTGGCTTAACGAGCCTAAAAGATTATCCTATTCATTCATACAATTAAGGAGGATTTAAAATAATAGTAAATTATTACTGTATTACAATTAATTAATTCACCAAGACAACTTGGGAATCAGAGTGGAAGGGTTTACTGTGGAAAATTCTGCATTCTAATACTGCGGTCCACAGCAGTCCCAGCATTTGGTCCTCTGGTTCTGAATTAGGACCTGGTCTTGAACCGATAATGAAACTAATTCATGGGCACCCTGATTGTAATTGGCGATCTGAGCCGATTGGAGTTTTGGAGTCACCAGGTCAAGTAGCTGACGTGTCTGCTGCTGGTGATAACGAGTAAACGTCCTGTGTATGATGGGTCCGCATGATGACCTTATCTCAGCTGGGGAGACTATTTTCCCTCGGACTGTTTCTGAGTTCCAGGAGACCCTCCTGGAAATTTGTAGTGTTGAAAGACCCCCCTGTCTTTGTTAATAAAGTTTTGAGGGCCTTCACTGAGGCCTTGTTGTGTCCATTCTCCTGAGGATACTCTGCAGAGGAGAGTACCAGGGTGACCCAGTATAATTCTCAAAGGAAGTCCACTGTGGTCTTTGCTGTTAAAGGGGTCCTTCCATCTGACCTGATACATGTAGGGATACCATATTGTATGAACCACGGACACAATGATATAATGGTTTGCAGGGATGTGGGGGGACCTGTATAATGGTAAAGTTTGAGCCAGCCACTATAATGGTTCGCCATAGCGAGGTAGTGATGGCTGTCTAGCGAGAAAAAGTCCGCAGAGAGGTCTTCAAAGATCCGAGAGGGAGGGGACTCTGCTAGGAATGGCTCTTTAGGATGGGTAGCCGGATGGCGAAGGGAGGAGGGGCAACTGTCCACTGACATTCGAATGTCGTTTGTCAGACCAGGCCAGTACCGGACCACTGGCGCTCCCAGGTGGATTTATCTACACCCTGATGGGGTGTATGTAGACACTCCAGGGTGTTTTTCCGAGCAGCTGCGGGAAAAATAATCCATTGCCCATATAATATTAGTTCCCCGTCTGTAGACAGTTCATCTCATATAGACCAGTACTGGCCCACAGCTGTGTCATTACGTGAGGTGAGGGAGAAACCATGTTGTATTGCCTCCCGAAGTGTGGTGTATATCGGGAGTCATACCAAGCAATAGTCAGAGTTCCTGCCAGGAGTTCGAGTTCTACTGTTGCATAACGAGACTCAGTTTCACTGGTGAAATGCGAGCCACACTCGACGAGTTTCCAGTCTGTTTCGTGCAGGAGGAGAAGTGCATATCCGAGACCTTTTAGTCTAGAGGCATCCATAACAAGGTGGGTTTCCCTTTTTAGTGGGTATTTTTATGCGTGTTTCTGATTGATGGTCCATAAGAAAGGTGATTTTTTGGACATAAAGGTCGAATTGGGGATATGCAGTCAGCAATGGAGGCCGAAAATGGAGCTAATTGCTCCGCCAAACCAATAAAGCTCCGTAGGTCGTTAAAATTCATGGGGATAAGAAAGGTGGCAATGGCCTTAAGTATATCCGGATCTGTGCGGATTCCCTTGACCCCCACCATGTACCTTCTGAATTTCACATCTTGCTGAGCAAATTGAATTTTTCTGGGTTGGAGGCAGATTCCAGTGGCATGGCACCACTCGAGGAAATGTTTAACGCTCTTGAGGTGTCATCCAAGGTGACATCATCCACTATTTTGATTAGCCTTGGTATTCCAATGAGCGCATCGTCTCCCCAGGGATTGAATTTGTTGCCACTGGAAACTAAACCCATTACACTACACAAGTGTTTATAGCGCCCCAATGCAGTTGCAAACATGGTCAGTAACTGTGAGTCCTTCTCAAGGGTTGCCTGTCAGTAACCATGGGCAGCATCGAAAAATGCTAAAATATTTGGCCGCAGTTGCTATTGCAGCAACCGCAACAATATGTGGGTTGGGGATCTGGTAGTACGGGCGTTTAACCTGTGAGTTCAGGTCGTGGAGATCAACGCAATGGTGTAGTTTCCTGCTTTGTTTCTGTGTAACTGTGAGTGGATATGCCCATTCTGTTGGGTCTTCCACGCACTGTATTACCTACCAGCGTTCTAGATCGTCTTGGAGTGATTTTACCTCGTCACACAGAGCAAATGGTATTTTCCATAACCGTGACACCTTGAGTTACGCGCTGGACAGTTGAGTTTATACCCTTCGCGTACATGCGGTCGCAGTTACCGCAACTTCCAGGTTCTGTGTCCCTGCTGCTGCTGCTCTACCGGTACCTATACCACTACCGGCCATCTGTTTCCCTGATTTATAGTTCCCAGTCGTGTCTTGTCATGATGGCAATCTACTGCATTGCTGGTGGTACTGGGATACCTTAGATATCCCCCAGCAGGAACTGAGTATGGTTTGGTTCCTACCACCTGCTTCCCAACTCTGGCAGATTCGGATGCAATCTTCCAGAGCGGGTTGAGGGAAAACCTTTAGTAGTTCTGTATGAGTTTCACCCACTTTAATTCCAAGACTCACGTTTATTCCCACACACATCTGTGTCCCGACACAGATCGTAGAGCTCGGCTGTGTCAGCTTATTCCACTAAAGGGAAACTTGGTAAGCATCAAAAGTTTCTGATGGTCCCTGCTTCCGGTTATGGAATGCTACAGTCAAGTGCTTACTACGTTTTGAACTAAGATGTACTTGGATGGCATCTAGAACAACCTCTGTGTTTGTGTCATCGTCATCCAAGTCTATCTTCAGTGTTACCTGGACTACCTCATGTAGTTCAGGACCTAAAGCAGAGATAAGTGTGCAAACGCGCTGTTCATGGGGAAAACGGTCTCCCTCTTGGCAGTGTTAATTTACGTGCCATGATTTATGCCACCTCCAGAATGCAGGAAGATCAGTTTCAGTATTTAGACAATCGAGTTGTATAATGTCTATAATTCTCCATGTGCATCAGGTGCTATTGGAGTAAGAGGCCCATTGTCTGGAGTAGTCCCGGGACTACCGGGTGGTTTCCCCAGTCTAAGGAGTAAATCCGCGATACGAGCGTCCGAGTTTGCTTGTTGAATAGCGAATTGCTGGTGGAGATCCGAATTGTTGATCACCAACACCGTCTTTAGATCTTGATTAACGCTAAGTTCCAGGTTATCACAATTTATGGCCCGTGTAAGTCACCTGCGTAGTAAGACCTTAGACGTTTTTCCGTCGATGGGAACTCGTGCATCCGTACTGTATTGGATCAACTGCTTCATTGTGAGTTGATCGATACTTTACAGGTTAAGGTCCAGCCGTTTTTCGCCTCCCGTCACCATGCTGTGCCAGTATCTGAATGTGTAGCGTAGCTAGGCATATAGCCTACCTGTTGTTAGGGCCCGGCCCCGGATGGATGGGAAAAGAAAAATATGACCGGAATCCTATCTGTTAATCCAGCAGCTTGCAGTTACTCGCTACAAAATAGATGTATATAATATTCAAATCAATGACTAATAATATATCTATTATACAGATAATAAAATAATATATACTGCAATGCTACTGTACCCAAGCATACCTTCACCAACCCTACTGGTATGCCTTGTGCACACCGGAAGTAACTGAGCATGTATATAGGATAAGTCAGTTCAGTCATCACATCCTATCCAAATGTGTCCGTAGGTTGTTATTGGATCACTATGTCCCTGGGACTGAGGGTATCCTCACATACACCAAAGCAATGAAATTTAGATGTGTGGGCAGGCTCTTGGGTAGTGATTCTACTACAATGGCGAGACCTTGGAATTTGTAAACAAATTTGAATACCTGAGTGTCCTTTTAAGAATGGACCATCAGCACATTAGGAACTCCTCTTCAAAAAAGGAGTAGCTTATTATTGCGTCATGCAGTCATGAGACTGGCATCATCAACGCCGTTCAAATCTTTATCCAAGGAGTCTGCTCAGAAACTATGGGTAAGCATTTGTTTATCCAACCACACCTATGGAATAAACATCTTTCCCGGCGATGATGCCACACATCTGAAACACATACAACGGATTTGTGCTCTCCACTGGAAAGCGTGGTCGTCTCGTGGATAATGTGCGCCAGAGTAGGTATGGGTGATGGGCCTCATATCTGACTCCACTACGACACCCACCCTGTGGAATGGCAAACCAGGGTGTGGTATTTGCCCCGAGAGCTGACTCGGCAAAAAAGCACCCCCCAACACCCACTATGGATTACATTAGTAATGCTGAGGTCCGGCCACTAGAGGCCAGTGGAATTACCGGACACAATAGGCCTCACAGGCGTCAGTTATCTCCTGACCGGCGGCCTGTCTCACCCCCGTACTGGAGAAAGAGCGGCTAACAATTCTTTGAGTCCCTTTCCTGATGACCTTTCTGGCCCAAACCCTGGATCACCAGGGAGACCAGATTGTGAGGGGGAGAGGGATTCTGGAGTTGGAGGCTACTCTCATGTTCCACCCCGACCAACAAAGCCATTGGTGAATCTGAGGCAAGTCACTAGACTAACCTCAGTTAACACCCTAACACTCGGGTCCCCAATGTGACAAGGTGAGCTGACTGCCTTGGCAGGTAAGCTTTCTCTTAGCGTAGTGGTGTTAAAGAGCACCGAATGCAGACTGGACAGACTGATGAGGTTCTGATTAAGTACATAGGGGGTGGTTGGCAACTCGCCCTCGCATCAGCAGATGATAGTGGCAATGGTTGAAATGGTCTATTGATGAATCCAACTGCAAATGCAACATTGGACAAAATAGACCAAATCTCTAACCGCATCATCCGTTGCCACTTCTCATGTTCTGGAAGACTGGCTAAGAAGTTTCCTAAGGTGGTTCTGATTGTGTGCTACTCTCTAACTAGTGTTGCCCCTGTAGAGGAGGTGGAAAATTTCCACCACAATCTACAAGCAGCTACTCATGGAGTGGATCAGCTTGCATTCTTAACATTCCTGTGAGACTTTAATGCAAGTCTGCATCAATCACCTACATCGCCAGCTGGGTCTATAGCAATACCAGTAGTGTTAACCGAAATTCCGTCCATCTTCAGGATTTTATCTCTGGAAATGGATTGTTTTCGGCTTGAACCCAGTTCAAGAAGCGTACTCCTCTATGGGAGTCCATGCTGGGCTCTAACTGCTGAGGACACCAAATCTCTGGATGGCACATTCACAAGAATGCCACGCCGGGTTCATTGTGTCAATACAATGCACACATCTCCAACCAGACACTATATAACATTGGAGGTGTCTCATTGGTTCCCCCAAGCTTGACACTAGACAAACTCGCCTCCGCTTTGCAGGACATTGCTTTCGCCGTGGGGACCAGCCAGTGCATAATCTTGTGCTTTGGCAGCCTCATGGAGTAAATAAGCATGGTGATGGTGGACAGCCCATGACATTCTTGAGACGCATCTTAAAGGACACTGGCCTTGAAGATGCGGATGATCTAGCAAATGTCATGGGTGATAGGGAGTTGTGGCGGCGCAATTTTGTCGACAAGCCGGCACAGCATTCTTAAAAATGCTGCTGCAATGCAGCATGCCGATCCTAGTAGGAGAGCGTGGAGTGGCGCTTCGAAGTATGCGTCTTATCTTCCTGTTATTCTCAATTACTGTATATCGATAACCATGATCCAAAAGACTGGGCTTGTGTATCAATGGGCTGGAGTAAACTGGAGTGACACCCCCCGGGG
>JAUCBJ010002317.1:0-82563 GCA_032718475.1 Nemertoderma westbladi
CACTCTACTCTACAACCCAGGCAGTATCAACAAAACATTAACTGGTTTAGCTAGCTATTACAGTCTCAGCTGAATAACTTTTCCCAATGCATCCTTGCTATGTTAATTAATTGGCGTGCAAGCTAAATGACTGTTAGTTACACAGTGTGTTGGCTACTATTGATAGTACTGTGCTCTCTAGCTCTCATCTAATTATTGTTTTATTTTAAAATCTTTGTGCCAACATTAATACTGTGGAAGCTGTATGTTGATAAGGCTGAATGTTTACTCAGCCTCATAATGATTCTCCATAATGCTAACATTATAGTTTGAAATATAAAAATCTGTTATAATAATAATATAATTGTTGTATTTAATTAATATCGTTGTGGCTTACATTGAACAGTGTAAATTGTTAATCGCGGTTTACATTAAAACATCTCAACTTGTTTTATTTATTACAAACATAAGAACGAATTTGTCTTATCACTTCTTGTGCGCGATTGTATATTGAATTCATGACAACTGCTGTTATTATTATTAATCAATTGACACTTCGACTCCTCTCTGACAGCTCTATCGCTACGATGATAAGTTGACATAATGTAACAAAATTACATACATCATTGCTTGCAAACGTCACTTTTCAGCGTTAAAGACCCTTGTTTATTTATTTATGTAAACCTCCCTCGCTGCGCTCGCTCGGTACATAAATAAACCGGGTCATAACGCTGTAAAGTGCTACTTTGCACACAATGATGTAAATAGTGTTTTTTACTTGACTCGTACTGTCTCCCACAACTTGCTTCACGGGCCGCTAAGGCCCGTCTCTAGTTATCTAATACAGAAAGACCCCTCAGAAGAATAAACTGCTCTTTTGGGCCGTTTCTCCAGTTGCGGATATGGATAACATTTCACACATCATCGCAGTAATTGTGATTATTATTGGTTTGCCAAGGCGAATGTGTATTACATTAGATGGGAGGGAGTTTTTTGGTTGATGCAAGTCATTATTGGTTTGCTTCTTCCAATCCCATATGTTTCTTGGAGTCTGTGTAAGACAGGTTCGTTTAAAGCCATCTTGATGGCGTTCTAGTACGAAAATGAATATATTATGTCCCTCTGTAGGAAGAATAGGAGGTATATAATGTATAACATACATTTATACATCTGTTCACTTTATGAAGGGATGAATATTCTTCATATGTCGGGTGATAATTTACTGAGCGTAGGATAGCGTCCTACAGGAGTTAGGCCCGTTACCGGTACACCCGTTATATGTGATTACTTTCATTATCTAGCCTGTGTACTGTACCGGAGGCCTACATAGGTGACAGTTAGCCTACAGTTACCGGAATTTCGAACCGCTGTTTAATGATAAACGGGAATCGCGGTACAGGTAAGCAACACAATCTGCACACCGTCATTTTTTTGTAACAATCTTTACTGTTTTTCAATTATAATGATAAGTACCGGTAGACCATCTAGAGCAAGGAATTTAATGGTTAGCATTTAATTTCTAATACATAAAATCCTTTATTTTAATTAATTATTTCCATTGTCTAATAAAATTACATAGCCTGCCCACTCAAAGTAGTAGTCCACAAATTGATAAGATTCCATTTATCGCCTCCGCGGGAATGCGGTGTGAGGGACCTGTAAACAAAGTTGGGTCGTTCGAGTTTCAGGATTAATCTCGTCACATACTTGCATAAAACCCTCCTTTTCAATTATATTAGCTAATGTAGCCTCAGTAAAAATGTTACATTCACGAATATGATACATTTTATCGATTATTTTTCGGATATTATTTGATTTAAATTTCAATACAGTGTCGAGGTGTTTGGCTGCCAATCACTGGCGCAACAAAGGGCCAAGGGCGTGGGAGATTTAGCCATAATATTATTGGTTATTCATTATTTATAGCTGTTGTAATCGCTTCTGGTGCTTCTTAGCAATACACACGTCCAACCCATTCGCAACAAATATAATTATTGAAAATCGTTAGGCCTACAGTAATACATATAGGTTAAAATCCTGTCTGTGTTGCTTTTTCGTGTTAACGGAACTTGGGGACATGTTTTGCTGTCGGAATGTTTCAACGCTTCAGTATGCAGATTTATACGTACAGTACGTACATGTACAGTTATTGGAAGTTTGGGTGAATGAGTCGCTTAATATTATTATATAATTTTGTTAAATACAACTTAGCTAAACGAGTAATTATGCACTCCTTTTTATCTAGGTGATTGGATTAAAAGTTAAAGTACATTCGGGTGAGCACAGTGGCTGTATATGATTGGAATTGAAAAGATTGGAGGTCATGATGATGTCGCAATCTTTTCTCTGAGCTGCTATCACAATAATTCTCAGAGACTTCCAACCTGAAGGACCCCAGTTCGATCCCCACACGACGTAAATACCATATTTGGTAAGCTGTGACCATCAAAAAATTAGTTTAAGTAAAATAATTATGCGACTGTGCAGTTGGCGGCTACTGAATAAGCGATGCTGGTTATTAATAAATTAATTAATCGTTCCCCTTAATCAGCCAGATTAACTTACCCATAATTGCCCGGTAGTTAATTCCACCAACATACAGCTTACGAAGAGAATGATAATACGGGATCGATTCATTGTGTCTGAAATGTTAGAAAATATTTGGCTATTAATGTAATAATGATATATGGCATCACAAATGGCTCAAAATCCAATATTTATACATTCAATCAGTATAGACATTCAATCAATTTTATTATTGAAATCAAGAACATAGAATACCCATTGAGAATATGGGGTGGGGTGCTGGGGGGACTACAGTAGACAATCATATTTGAAACCTCTTTAGGGGAAACTCAGAGAAAAACAGCTGTTTCGACCAAAAATTAAACTTATCGTTATTGTTTTGGTTAGAGTAATATGCCACTGTGTTCAGAAATGGAGAAAATGAGAAAGCGCGTCACCGGGAAGTGGAAATGAAGTGGAAATAAAAAAGTGGAATAAATAGAAAGGAGAATGTCAGGGGAGAGTGGCTGAACCTATTAGCGCTACTGAAGAGGCCTGATAGGTCGAAACGTACACATAGCGCTAGTTCAAAGCCCGGTGACGCGCTTTCTCATTTTTTCCATTTCTGAACAACTTGTTATAATATCATTCATTAAAGTTGCATTAACAGCTCAACCACAATTCATTTATTTAAAGTGTTTAACTAACTCCTTTAATTCTTAATTATTATTATTTTTTAATTATTAATTTTAATTAACTCCGATCAGTTGAGATGTGAGTTGCATCAGCAGCCCTCCTCTCGTCTACATACCATACCTCACTTGTATGTACTTGTGAGATGAAGTGGCGCTTTTTTTCGGACCTTCGTCCTATTTGGAACTTCATCCCATTCTGATATTGGATTGATAATAAATTGTTATTTTCCGCTGAAGGTAGAAGCATAAGGTCACCAGTAATCTATTGTGTTGGGGTAAACACTTCCTACATGTAAGCAGTCCATTTAGTTGTCTATAGACGCATTCTGGGGAAAGTGGTTACAAACCTCGTTATTTTAGTCAAGTAATTGATTAAAGCATGCTAAGGATGGCATGAAGTGATATGAACACTTCCTGTATTTCCCTAGAGGTTTCCCTCTCAGACGATCCTTGAGGCTAATGAATGTGACTGTACGAACTTCGTTAACGTTTTCTTGTACGCAGATTAGCAATTCTTTGCGCGAAATCTCGTTCATAATTAAACCAATGCAATGATGACTTACCTTACTGAATTATACCGCCAGTGATTTTAATAATCACGTTGAAGTACTTACTTCTTTGAAATAAAATCTCCATATAACAACAATATAAAGATGTTACTCTAACCAGTAACACTGATTGATGAAAATAGGAGATCAGGTTTAAAGCCTTGGTCGTAAATCAACAAATTTAATCAACGATCTACTAACACTACAGTAGTAAGTCGAGTCGAGTAATACAGTTAGTTTTACCTTTCTATTTTAAGATTTTTGGTGAGCTTTGCACTCAAGGGCCAACATAGCTAAGATAATTATATTCCTTGTTCCATTCTAACGTGTGCTTTTTATGGTCTAGGCTCTACGCTAAGTTCAAGTCTACTTTACAAATTGATAGATTTTTGGGATGTCGTAAACTGCTGACCGACAACGCAATTTTGATTCCGTCCGCCTTTCAGAATGGTTGAAGGGTCAGGCATAACCAGGAGGTCATGTTTATGACACCACCTAGACGCCTAAGCCCAAAGGCATCTTTTAATACAGGCCACGCAGCCGAGATTTAGGGTAAATTAGCGTAGGCTGAAGCGTAGGTAGGCCTATTATAAAGGACGCATTGCCTAAGCCCAACCAATAATTATATATGGCGATTTCCAGATAGAACATGCGGACAAATGGAATTCAATGCAAGAGTTTCTTTAGGACATCGGGCGTCCTTCATCGTCAATCGACATGGCTACGGTATTGATAAAACGATGGGAGCGAAATAAATGGAATATCGACTTCAAGCTCTGTGATATATATAATGTATATACAAAGGCTAATTTAGTTTAGAGTAGAGTGGGTTGTGTTACTAGTTCTTAATTTTCTGATTATGATTTCTATTGAAAAACTTAAGACAAGTTTCGAGGTATTTTTTTCCTTAAGTGTCAGCTGTAATTTGTAAACTGATACACGGTGTATTGGATTCCATAGGTCATGGTGTGTAGGATTACAAGCTATTTGAATCCTAACCGTGTGACCGGCGTGTTTATGGGGATACCGGATATTCCCCAGTCCACCGGTCGTCGCTCGTAAATTACTGCTGCATAGTTACATCCCTTACATCGTTAACCCGATCGCATAATGAAAGCCGAGAATGTGTAATACAAATCTATTTGTATGGTAAGATTAGTGTGCAGCTTATAATTTTGATTATATTATCCATTTTCTTTCATTGTTCTACTGGATATAAATGATTTGCTTATGAACTAGTGTTCTTACTCATAAACATGGAACAAGAAATAATTATTTTAAATACCAATATTTAAAACGAATTTGCATTATAATTAATGCCTTTAAAACATCTTAACTTCTATAGATTAATTAGTAAACTACATATCAGCTGCACCACCGGCATGCATCGCCGGCAGGCTCTGCCACTACCACGGATCGCTATCAGGCAAGTATCATTAGCATGTGTGCTTGATTTCTGCTACCTATGATCATGGATCCGAAAGTCAGGTGAAGACCTTCGAATCGAATGATATTGCCACCCAAATCATAAACTTGCTTGCAAGACATTCATTGTCTAACATGCGTGAAATATTATAAGACGTGATAGGAAGCACAGCTACACAGCTTAAACAAACGTATGCAGTGCGTCCTGCAACGGATCGTCATCACAGCACAGCATGATGACTTGCAAATTGCTCTTCAAACAATTTCATGCAAATTGTAAACAGCATTGCAAGTTATTGCATTGCATGGCAAGACCAGTTATGGCACCTGCTTGACAAGCAACAACGCAGCATGGCATGTTATAGGTCGATACGTCCTGCCGTATCACATGTCGACCTTGGTATGCAATAGGATGTAATAAAGTAACATGGTATAGTCGGCATGGTACATAACTGTAATTCATCGGTGTGTATTATAACCTGTGATAAGGTCGCATTACATGGACAATCGCCCGTGTATTGCGGGTGCATGGATGGCATGGCTTTTAATTTTGTTGAAATAGATCTGAATTTGAAGAGATTGATTACAAACCAGCTGGCTGTACTGGCTGTACCGACTGGCTACTGGCGTTTCAAGTGTTTATGTCCGGTAATTGATGCTAGGATCTAATGAAATCTGTTCACCGAGTGTAACAATCAGTAGACAACAGGAAGGCCGGTATGGCTACACTAGGGCATCGATCTACGATAGGGCATGGCAATATCACAACGGGTCAGCACGGCATTTCATGCCATGTTGTAGAAAGTCATTATATTTCATGGCACAGGAAGACATAAGACCATAGAGCATTGCACATCATTGCTTGTCCAGCAAATGTGGTATGATATTGCAAAAAAGTGGTATGATATTGCGAGCACTGCGCTGTGCATTCATTGGCCAGCCTCTTATTGCAGAGAAACCCCATATTTTCGGGTTGGTTCAAAGGGTAGAGAGAGTCAGTCAAAGGATTGAAGGAGTCAAAGGGTCGGAAGAGTGAAAGAGACGAAAAGGAAGTGCGAAAGGTTTTGGAAGATTCGTAAAGAAACATTTTTTATTTTATTATTATACTCCATTCCCACAATTGGTAACAACATAGTTTATTATTTTGGTTAGAAAAATAATAATATGTTATTGTTTGTCAGTGTTGTTTGTCCTTTTCGACCTTTTTACTCATATTTCGGACCTTTGACTTATTCGGCACTTTTTCCTGAATCAATATTATGGACATATCATGGTATTATATTCTTGAGCTATGTAGACAATCAAAGCCATCACATCATTTCCATGATAATTCATAGCAACAGGCGTGACAACTCATATGCAATGCACGTCATGGCATGATAGAACACAACATAAACATGGTATTCGAAGATATTAATCCGTTGTCTTTAATTCGTATCTATGGTTACAGAAGTTCCATTTACATAAGTGATTTAAAAGGGTTAATCATAGAGCTCATCATTTCTGCCATTAACCTTGTAATAATAATAATAATATTGATGATTTATATAGCCCTTTTCTTTATTATTATTTAGTTATTACAGTTTTGGTTAGAAACACTGTCTTTGTAACCGCCCCTTTCATAACCGCCCAATTCAGACAATAGGAAAAGTAACAAAAAAAATACTCTTAACAGTTTTTGTGTGAAACCTCCCCACTTACTCGTATTGTAACTGGTGCCTACACTACACCCAGTATTGTACAGGGGTTGGAACTCTATTTCAGTTTCTATTTTCCCTGACTGCCCCTGACATTTCCCTGACTTTTTGAAAAAATTCCCTGACTGAACTTTACATTTGATTTCTACCAATATTTATTATAACGAACCTGCCTATTAATAGGCCAGGGTAGTTCTTGTCAAGAGTTGAGCCGTTCAAAAACACGATGTGTTGGGTTGGTTGTGTGTGTGTGTATGTATAACCATCCAATATCTCAAAAACTCAAGCAGGTACGCAACAATTTTAATAACAAACTCTACATAAATTTTGGTTGCGCACAAGACTGTATATTTTTGTGGCGTTTCGATCACGGGGTCACTGAAAAATAGCGGTTTTGAAAATTCGAATCGAAAACAGTCGAATTTCACCGATTTCAACTCGTCGAGTATGCACCAACGTTTTTATTTGGGCTATTCAGTCATGTGAGCAACATATTTGAGCCTTAGAATCTTTTCAAATATCGCCACTCTCGCACAGAACGTCGCCAAAATTCGTCTAAAAGAGTATATTATTGGTTGCAGAATAATATGATTCAACTAGAAAAGCCAGTAAGCTGGCTATAAGGAGACCGTCCATAGACAAACGTAGTGTTAGTTGTGTCCCTCCTTATTTATTATCATCAACCTAAAATACATTTGAACGGCCCAGTACTTACAATGATATTCCCAAAGAATTCACTGGGAAGAGCTATTCAGATGGGGGGTAATACATTATACAAACTTACAGTTGATGTTTGATTACTGTCTGGGATTGAGTGAGAGAGTAATAAATTTGGCAAGTAATATACTTCTGTGCAGTTTGGGCCTATCCATTCAATAAATAGTAGTAGCTTACTAGGCCCTCATGAGTACCAGCAGCTGGTGTTTCTATCGTTGAGTTGATGGCAATTTTCGTGTTTTCGTTTTCGCTCACTCAGGGTACTGGTTTGAGGGGCAGGTTCGTTTAAAGCCAGCTTCCTGGCTTTCTAGTTGAATAATATATAAAGAATTCTGAATTTATATTTATATTTAGCGACGTGAGGAAATGAAATGGCGAGCCAAACAAGCTGAAGTTTTTTACACATTTTCTCATATGACATATATCCTGGATATATATCACATTCCCTGACTCTTCCCTGATTTGTCCATTTTTTTCTAGGATTCCCTGACGTTTCAAGAAAAAATTTTATTCCCTGACTTTTCCAGGTATTCCAAGTATTCCAGGTGAGTGGCAACCCTGTTGTAACCGCCTACACTACACCCAGTATTGTAAGCGCCTACACTACACCCAGTATTGTAACCGCCTACACTACACCCAGTATTGTAACCGCCTACACTACACCCAGTATTGTAACCGCCTACACTACACCCAGTATTGTAACCGCCTACACTACACCCAGTATTGTAACCGCCTACACTACACCCAGTATTGTAACCGGCTACACTACACCCAGTATTGTAACCGCCTACACTACACCCAGTATTGTAACCGCCTACACTGCACCCAGTATTGTAACCGCCTTCACTACACCCAGTATTGTAACCGTCTACACTACACCCAGTATTGTAACCGTCTACACTACACCCAGTATTGTAAGCGCCTACACTACACCCAGTATTGTAACCGCCTACACTACACCCAGTATTGTAACCGCCTACACTACACCCAGTATTGTAACCGCCTACACTACACCCAGTATTGTAACCGCCTACACTACACCCAGTATTGTAACCGGCTACACTACACCCAGTATTGTAACCGCCTTCACTACACCCAGTATTGTAACCGTCTACACTACACCCAGTATTGTAACCGCCTACACTACACCCAGTATTGTAACCGCCTACACTACACCCAGTATTGTAACCGCCTACACTACACCCAGTATTGTAACCGCCTACACTACACCCAGTATTGTAACCGCCTACACTACACCCAGTATTGTAACCGCCTACACTACACCCAGTATTGTAACCGCCTACACTACACCCAGTATTGTAACCGCCTACACTACACCCAGTATTGTAACCGGCTACACTACACCCAGTATTGTAACCGCCTACACTACACCCAGTATTGTAACCGCCTACACTGCACCCAGTATTGTAACCGCCTTCACTACACCCAGTATTGTAACCGCCTACACTACACCCAGTATTGTAACCGCCTACACTACACCCAGTATTGTAACCGCCTACACTACACCCAGTATTGTAACCGCCTACACTACACCCAGTATTGTAACCGCCTACACTACACCCAGTATTGTAACCGCCTACACTACACCCAGTATTGTAACCGCCTACACTACACCCAGTATTGTAACCGGCTACACTACACCCAGTATTGTAACCGCCTACACTGCACCCAGTATTGTAACCGCCTTCACTACACCCAGTATTGTAACCGCCTTCACTACACCCAGTATTGTAACCGCCTACACTACACCCAGTATTGTAACCGCCTACACTACACCCAGTATTGTAACCGCCTACACTACACCCAGTATTGTAACCGCCTACACTACACCCAGTATTGTAACCGCCTACACTACACCCAGTATTGTAACCGGCTACACTACACCCAGTATTGTAACCGCCTACACTACACCCAGTATTGTAACCGCCTACACTACACCCAGTATTGTAACCGCCTACACTACACCCAGTATTGTAACCGCCTACACTACACCCAGTATTGTAACCGCCTACACTACACCCAGTATTGTAACCGGCTACACTACACCCAGTATTGTAACCGCCTACACTACACCCAGTATTGTAACCGCCTACACTGCACCCAGTATTGAAACCGCCTACACTACACCCAGTATTGTAACCGCCTACACTACACCCAGTATTGTAACCGCCTTCACTACACCCAGTATTGTAACCGCCTACACTACACCCAGTGTTGTAACCGCCTACACTACACCCAGTATTGTAACCGCCTACACTACACCCAGTATTGTAACCGCCTGCACTACACCCAGTATTGTAACCGCCTACACTACACCCAGTATTGTAACCGCCTACACTACACCCAGTATTGTAACCGCCTACACTACACCCAGTATTGTAACCGCCTACACTACACCCAGTATTGTAACCGCCTACACTACACCCAGTATTGTAACCGCCTACACTACACCCAGTATTGTAACCGCCTACACTACATCCAGTATTGTAACCGCCTACACTACACCCAGTATTGTAACGCCTACACTACACCCAGTATTGTAACCGCCTACACTACACCCAGTATTGTAACCGCCTACACTACACCCAGTATTGTAACCGGATACACTACACCCAGTATTGTAACCGCCTACACTACACCCAGTGGTGTAACCGCCTACACTGCACCCAGTATTGAAACCGCCTACACTACACCCAGTATTGTAACCGCCTACACTACACCCAGTATTGTAACCGCCTACACTACACCCAGTGTTGTAACCGCCTACACTACACCCAGTATTGTAACCGGCTACACTACACCCAGTATTGTAACCGCCTACACTACACCCAGTATTGTAACCGCCTACACTACAACCAGTATAGTAACCGGCTACACTACACCCAGTATTGTAACCGCCTACACTACACCCAGTATTGTAACCGCCTACACTACACCCAGTATTGTAACCGCCTACACTACACCCAGTATTGTAACCGCCTACACTACACCCAGTATTGTAACCGCCTACACTACACCCAGTATTGTAACCGCCTACACTACACCCAGTATTGTAACCGCCTACACTACACCCAGTATTGTAACCGCCTACACTACACCCAGTATTGTAACCGCCTACACTACACCCAGTATTGTAACCGCCTACACTACACCCAGTATTGTAACCGCCTACACTACACCCAGTATTGTAACCGCCTACACTACACCCAGTATTGTAACCGCCTACACTACACCCAGTATTGTAACCGCCTACACTACACCCAGTATTGTAACCGCCTACACTACACCCAGTATTGTAACCGCCTACACTACTCCCAGAATTGTAACCGCCTACACTACACCCAGTATTGTAACCGCCTACACTACATCCAGTATTGTAACCGCCTACACTACACCCAGTATTGTAACCGCCTACACTACTCCCAGTATTGTAACCGCCTACACTACCAGTATTGTAACCGCCTACACTACACCCAGTATTGTAACCGCCTACACTACACCCAGTATTGTAACCGGCTACACTACACCCAGTATTGTAACCGCCTACACTACACCCAGTATTGTAACCGCCTACACTACACCCAGTATTGTAACCGCCTACACTACACCCAGTATTGTAACCGCCTACACTACACCCAGTATTGTTATTGTAACCGCCTACACTACACCCATTACTACGGTGGACTTTCTTGATGCAGTGTACCGGTAGTTAGCACCAGATGAATTCTACATCGACACCCCTCTGAATGTTCTCATCGAAATCTATAATCTACCTGTCTTGTACCGCGGCGCGGTGGGCGGTTCGGATTTCTGAATCAAATACAGTATTGTTGGATCCGCAGATACCTAGATACAATTTGCTGTATCAGTCTATAGTCGGCACGACCATCTTGGCCCGTAATAAATGGAAAAAATTGGGGACAAATTATCTAGTTTAATAGTTGAAATGCAAATACTTACACTATACACTATACTAATACGCAATAATACTAGAATACTCACTCACCTCACGTAGTTTTCAAGTTGATAGTTATTTATTTCAAAAAAGAATATATGTAACGAAAAAAATACTACAAACCAGATATCAGTATGTTGAACAAAATGTATGAAAATTTCGTATTTATAATATTATTTGCCTTTTCATTCATAAGCTAACGCCCATTGGAACTGGAAGAATAGCAGAAATATAGATTCCGTCATTGACCAATAGAATGCCAACATTGTATCATTTTTAACCAATAGGAATCCAACAAATATTCTTTAGGTTAACAGAATTTAATTTCCATTAGATATGATTGGCTACGGATTACTTGGAATAATCAATTAATGGGACCAAACAATGTGATTGGGTGTCAAAGTTTAGGCTGTTTGAGATGATAATACAGATTAGCCCAGCAGGTTACCGGTAACCACATTATATACCTCTAGGATCACCTGACAGATAAGCCACAGGGCCCAATCAATACACATACAATTAAATTATGATAGCAAAAACGCAAGGGAAATGCCATGGATGGTTTAGATTATGTCGGTGAAAGCTGATACGTAATTTATTTATCACCACGAACGCCATTTTGAATGTAAATTTTATCAGAATTCGTATAAATTCGTTGCGACTTTGGTAAGATGGTATAATATTACAATTTTTCTTACTCCTTATTGAAAACCTGTTTAATCCTATGAGTTAAGTGGGTAGGTTGTACTGCTCATACGAAATTTTTGGAGTGAACAGTACCTCCCATGTGGATTTTTACTAACCATACACCAACACTTCAGATTGTAGTACAGTACCCCACTAGAAATATCAAACACAACAAACCTAATTCATTATCTTTAATTGAGACAACTCCTGTAGAGTTACAATACCTTATATTACAAATAAACTCAACTAATGACTCCTTCCCTCCCAAACTTTTGAAACTTGCAGCTGGATCATTATCACACCATTTAAGTTATCTTTTCAATTTAAGCATTTCTTCAGGTTATTTTCCCAAATCTTTAAAAACTGCTAAAGTAATACCTCTGTACAAAAAAGACAACCCAACAGACCCCAACAACTATCGCCCCATATCGCTTCTCCCTATTCTCAGTAAATTTTTCGAACAAATAATTACACCCAGTTACAGTCATACCTCGATAAGTACAATATTTTAAGTAATTTTCAATTCGGATTCCGCCCTAAAACTTCTACTTCGCATGCTCTTTTATCTACAACAGAAAAAATTAACCTTCTCCTTGATTCAAACATCTCAGCATGCGCAATCTATATTGATTTACAGAAGGGCTTTGATACAGTCCACCATAAAAGTCTCTTATCTAAACTCGAATGCTACGGTATCAGAGGTCGTCCTCTACAACTTATAGAAAGCTTCCTTTCCGATAGGTCACAGTTCGTATCAGTTGGTTCCTTTTGTTCTTCTCTTCTTCCGATTGCTTGCGGCGTCTCCCAAGGTTCTGTCTTATCATCTCTTATTTTTCTACTCTTTATCAATGACCTTCCAAGACGCCACTAATTTATTAGCCACTCTCTTCGCGGAAGATACAACGTTACTTTCCTTCCATTCTAATCTAAACACTTTAATCGAATATACCAACACTGAACTCAATAAACTACAGAATTGGATATTAAATAATAAATTACTCATTAATTAAAAAAAACCGCATTCACTATATTTTCAAAATCAAATATTAATTTATCTAATTTATCTAAAATGACTATAAATAATACTGAAATCTCAAATTGTAACGACTCAAAATTATTAGCTGTATGGATCGATAACAAACTAAATTGGAAAACCAACATTTCATATGTTATTAAAAAAGTTTTCCGATCCACAGGACTATTTTATAAACTACGCCACATTTTCCCCTCCATATATTACGCACACTTTATTTTTCCCTTATTCATCCATATGTAAATTACTGTCTTATACTTTGGGGCAACGCCCCCTCCACTGTTATAAAACCAATTCGCATAAAAATTAATAAACTTCTCCGCTGCATCATGTTCATCTACTATCGTAACTCTGCTACACCAATTTATCAACAGTTAAAAATATTACCCCTCAATTTATTATATGAATATCAAGTAGCCTCCTCATTTATGTACGACATCCATTCAAACCGTATAAATCCCACATCCGAACTTTCCAAACTATTTCAAAAACGCAACACATTCCACTCACATTTCACCAGATCTGCTGCCAGATCTGATTTCACTCTCCCGCTATTCCATCTCAGTTCATCCCAGCGGTCCGTGAGCTTCCGAGGTCCTCGTGTCTGGAACTCTCTACCTGATGAACTCCGGTGCAAGAAATCGAAATCGCTGTTCCAATCCCGTCTTAAATATCATTTATTTAATAGCATATAGTTTCTCCCTTACGAATAATTATATTTACCAGTTAATGTAAAATTCCTTTATCAGTTAATGTAAAATTCCTTTCAATTCTAGTCCTCCTAGTTCAATTCATCCTAGTTCATGGAGACTATCATCGGTGAAGTTGGAATCCCTGTCGCCTGAGTCTATTCGGCAGTTAAAGTCGGCGCCGATAATTATATTTTCGTTTGGGTCGACCTTCATTAAAGCATCATTTATTATTAGTACCACTTCTTTAACTGGACAGTCGGGTTGAAAGTATGAAACTATAAATGTGGCTACATCTGATTCAACAACAATGTATTGTTGGCATGATGAAATTAGATACGGGTTTAAGCATGGTTTACAAAGAAGTATTAACTGGCATACTGCAAGGTGACACATTAGCACCATTACTATTCATATTTGTGCTGGATTACGCAATGAGGATGGCCACAATGGGTGAAGATCTGGGATTCACACTTCAAGAACGCAGAAGTAGTAGATATCCGGCAACTACAGTCACAGACACCGACTTTGCGGATGACATCGCCCTGCTCTCTAATACGCTAGCAGATGACCAGCTTCTACTAAATAAAGTGGAGAGGGCTGCTAAGGAGGTTGGATTGCATATAAATGCTACAAAGACCGAATTCATGACCTTTAATGTTGATGGAAACTTGACAACCATTGATAATAATCAACTAAGGAAGGTCGATGACTTCCAGTACCTTGGATCATGGATAGAGAGTAGCAAAAAGGACTTAGAAGTAAGGAAAGCAAAGGCTTGGGTAGCTCTATCAAAAATGGATACCATCTGGAAATCAGATCTCTCCAGGCACCTGAAGACTAAGTTCTTTCGAGCCACAGTGGAAAGTGTATTTTTATACGGGGGTGAGACCTGGACACTGACTAAATCACTTGAACAACGAATTGATGGTTGCTACACAAGACTACTAAGGGCAGCCCTAAACATCAGCTGGAGACAACACATGACAAACGCCGAGCTTTATGGTACAATACCACCTGTATCAACTGAAATGGGAGCGTGTTCTGGGCGGTAGCTCGAAGTGATCCGCCTTGCCGATTACCTCTAACGACAGGATGGCGTTCATTGCATTGCGGCCCGGGTGCTGGGCATACCAGTACTTCAGCAGGCGAGATGAGTGATTGACGTTGGGAATGAACACCTGGGTGGGTGGAAGTTCCTGCTGGCCGAGCTGGGTCAACCCCTGATTGGCGAGGATGGTTTCGTGTTTGAGTGTCGTTCATTGGATTGGTGACAGGAACATGGACATGTGCAACTGTCGAATACAGAGGTCTGGTTTGCATTTCTGTCTTATGCTTGATCAATTCGTTTTTAGATTCTATCGTTTCTTCCCTGGCTGCTGCCAGTTTGTCAAACACATTGTGTACAAGGCTGACATCTTCATGAACATATCATTGACTTGTTCCTCACCCTTGTTGTTTACACTCTTCTTCTGTCTTCGCTTTAACAGATCGAAATAGTCCAATGATATCAGATTGCAGTTTAATAAAAGATTCCGTCATTTTCGCATTAGGCAAAACCATATATATTCATTGAATACCAGATAATAAATATTAATTAAGATGAAGTTGACAGTTATTTGGAGCAGGCCTATAATAGGCCTACAGCTGTGCTGACCTCTTACACCCACCCAATACACTACTAGTAAATGACAACCAACTTCAGATTTGGGATCAGCACATTCCGCTTACCTATTAAAAATGTTTCCCTCCAAAATTCCGGTATATATTATTCCAAAAACTTGGGCGCGACGTATAAAACCATCGATATGATATTTGTTCTCAGCTACCGCGAATTAATTATATAAAAAATTTTCAGCCGATTTTGAGATGATTTAGTGTTTACGAAAAAAAATATAAATTTCGATACTATAGAAATTTCGGCATAAGAGTCAAACCGTATGTAATACAGTAGGTTGAAATTCAAAACTGACTTTAAATTCGGAATCAGCGACTCGAAATTAACTTACAAAAGTTTCGACTAAATCTGAGAAAATAAAAATTTGGAGCTCTAAAAATCCCGAAAAACTGATGGCAAAAACCGATTTAAACATCGTAGATTGACAATGTATTGATAGCGTGCCTTCTTATATGGTCTATCCGCCTGGAGCTGAAAATCGGTACAAGTTCGACCTTCCCAGCTTGTTTGAGCGACGCAGTGGAGTCGAATGTTTAAGGGGTTGGGGACCAGGCAACAGTTCTACTAGGAGACACACAGATCCACGCCAAACGCCATCGTGCCGTAGAGCTTTAGAGGAGTGACTTATAGGGGTTGGGGACCAGGCAACAGTTCTTCTAGGAGACACACAGATCCACGCCATGGTGCCGTAGAGTGGTAGAGGAGTGACTTATAGGGGTTGGGGACCAGGCAACAGTTCTACTAGGGGACACACAGACCCACGCCAAACGCCATCGTGCCGTAGAGCGGTAGAGGATTGACTTATAGGGGTTGGGGACCAGGCAACAGTTCTACTAGGAGACACACAGATCCACGCCATGGTGCCGTAGAGCGGTAGAGGAGTGACTTATAGGGGTTGGGGACCAGGCAACAGTTCTACTAGGAGACACACAGACCCACGCCATGTTATTGGCCGTAGAGGAGTGACTTATAGATGGTTGGGGACCAGGCAACAGTTCTACTAGGGGACACACAGATCCACGCCATGGTATATGCCGCAGAGGAGTGACTTATAGGGGTTGGGGACCAGGCAACAGTTCTACTAGGGGACACACAGACCCACTCCATGGTATTGGCCGTAGAGGAGTGACTTTATAAGGGGAAAGAGGCCAAGCGAAAGCGATGTTGTGATGGGCGTAGCCCTACTTTTATTTCATGCCTGGAAACTTCACGCGCAGTATCTACAGTATTACTCTACTCATTAAGTGAGACTGGCCATTGTTATAAATAATCGGAATAAATATGCCCAACGGTAGCTTTAAGGTCGGAAATCTGGTATAGAGTCAGCTGCAATCGGGTTGATTACCTATCCAGATGACAGTATAAACTCCAAAGCAATGTATTAGTCATTATATTGCCTTTATTATGCAGCTAGACAGCATGACTACATCAAGTAGAAATTCAAACTATTTCTTCATATATAATAATTTATTTTGCTCTTTGCTAGTTCACCAAAAACAATATCCGTAAATGTAACGGATGGTGTCTAAGGCACATTTTTAGTAGGAGAGTTTGTGTTGGTCTATCAGTCCGTTACTTTATTTCATAAAACACACCAATTATTTATTCATATATACTGCCCCATTTACTAACATTGCGCTACTTTGCTTCCACTAAGCAGCAGCAAGTATTTAATGTTTATTAGGTTGCGTTTTATATTGTTTAAGTATGGCGTGTTAGTGTCGTTATATTCATTCGCAGATTGGGACACACTGACACACAGACCCATTGCCATGGTATATGCCGTAGAGGAGTGACTCATTGGGGTTGGGGACCAGGCAACAGTTCTACTAGGGGACACACTGATCCACTCCATGGTATTGGCCGCAGAGGAGTGACTTATGGGGGTTGGGGACCAGGCAACAGTTCTACTAGGGGACACACAGATCCACGCCATGGTGCCGTAGAGCGGTAGAGGAGTGACTTATAGGGGTTGGGGACCAGGCAACAGTTCTACTAGGGGACACACAGATCCACGCCATGGTAGGCCTATAGGCCGCAGAGGAGTGACTTATAGAGGTTGGGGACCAGGCAGCAGTTCTACAGTACTAGGGGACACACAGATCCACGCCATGGTATTGGCCGTAGAGGAGTGACTTATAGATGGTTTGGGACCAGGCAACAGTTCTACTAGGGGACACACAGATCCATGCCATGGTATTGGCCGCAGAGGAGTGACTTATAGATGGTTGGGGACCAGGCAACAGTTCTACTAGGGGACACACAGACCCACGCCATGGTATTGGCCGCAGAGGAGTGACTTATAGATGATTGGGGACCAGGCAACAGTTCTACAGTACTAGGGGACACACAGATCCACGGCATGGTATTGGCCGCAGAGGAGTGACTTATAGATGGTTGGGGACCAGGCAACAGTTCTACTAGGGGACACACAGATCCACGCCATGGTATTGGCCGCAGAGGAGTGACTTATAGATGGTTGGGGACCAGGCAACAGTTCTACTAGGGGACACACAGACCCACGCCATGGTATTGGCCGCAGAGGAGTGACTTATAGATGATTGGGGACCAGGCAACAGTTCTACAGTACTAGGGGACACACAGATCCACGCCATGGTATTGGCCGCAGAGGAGTGACTTATAGATGGTTGGGGACCAGGCAACAGTTCTACTAGGGGACACACAGATCCACGCCATGGTATTGGCCTCAGAGGAGTGACTTATAGATGGTTGGGGACCAGGCAACAGTTCTACTAGGGGACACACAGATCCACGCCATGGTATTGGCCGCAGAGGAGTGACTTATAGATGGTTGGGGACCAGGCAGCAGTTCTACTAGGGGACACACAGATCCATGCCATGGTATTGGCCGCAGAGGAGTGACTTATAGATGGTTGGGGACCAGGCAACAGTTCTACTAGGGGACACACAGACCCACGCCATGGTATTGGCCGCAGTAGATGATTGGGGACCAGGCAACAGTTCTACAGTACTAGGGGACACACAGATCCACGCCATGGTATTGGCCGCAGAGGAGTGACTTATAGATGGTTGGGGACCAGGCAACAGTTCTACTAGGGGACACACAGATCCACGCCATGGTATTGGCCGCAGAGGAGTGACTTATAGATGGTTGGGGACCAGGCAACAGTTCTACTAGGGGACACACAGACCCACTCCATGGTATTGGCCGTAGAGGAGTGACTTATAGATGGTTGGGGACCAGGCAAGAGTTCTACTAGGGGGCACACAGACCCACTCCATGGTATTGGCCGTAGAGGAGTGACTTATAGATGATTGGGGACCAGGCAACAGTTCTACAGTACTAGGGGACACACAGATCCATGCCATGGTATTGGCCGCAGAGGAGTGACTTATAGATGGTTGGGGACCAGGCAACAGTTCTACTAGGGGACACACAGATCCACGCCATGGTATTGGCCGCAGAGGAGTGACTTACAGATGATTGGGGACCAGGCAACAGTTCTACAGTACTAGGGGACACACAGATCCACGCCATGGTAGGCCTATAGGCCGCAGAGGAGTGACTTATAGAGGTTGGGGACCAGGCAACAGTTTTACTAGGGGATACACTGACACACAGACCCACTCCATTGTATATGCCGTAGAGGAGTGACTTATAGGGGTTGGGGACCAGGCAACAGTTCTACTAGGGGACACACAGATCCACGCCATGGTAGGCCTATAGGCCGCAGAGGAGTGACTTATAGAGGTTGGGGACCAGGCAACAGTTTTACTAGGGGACACACGGACACACAGACCCACGCCATGGTATATGCCGTAGAGGAGTGAGTTATAGGGGTTGGGGACCAGGCAACAGTTCTACTAGGGGACACACAGATCCACGCCATGGTAGGCCTATAGGCCGCAGAGGAGTGACTTATAGAGGTTGGGGACCAGGCAACAGTTTTACTAGGGGACACACGGACACACAGACCCACGCCATGGTATATGCCGTAGAGGAGTGAGTTATAGGGGTTGGGGACCAGGCAACAGTTCTACTAGGGGACACACAGATCCACGCCATGGTATACAGTATGCCGTAGAGGAGTGAGTTATAGGGGTTGGGGACCAGGCAACAGTTCTACTAGGGGACACACAGACCCACGCCATGGTATATGCCGTAGAGGAGTGAGTTATAGGGGTTGGGGACCAGGCAACAGTTCTACAGTACTAGGGGACACACAGATCCACGCCATGGTAGGCCTATAGGCCGTAGAGGAGTGACTTATAGGGGTTGGGGACCAGGCAACAGTTCTACTAGGGGACACACAGATCCACGCCATGGTATATGCCGTAGAGGAGTGAGTTATAGGGGTTGGGGACCAGGCAACAGTTCTACTAGGGGACACACAGATCCACGCCATGGTATATGCCGTAGAGGAGTGAGTTATAGGGGTTGGGGACCAGGCAACAGTTCTACTAGGGGACACACAGACCCACGCCATGGTATATGCCGTAGAGGAGTGAGTTATAGGGGTTGGGGACCAGGCAACAGTTCTACAGTACTAGGGGACACACAGATCCACGCCATGGTAGGCCTATAGGCCGTAGAGGAGTGACTTATAGGGGTTGGGGACCAGGCAACAGTTCTACTAGGGGATACACTGACACACAGACCCACTCCATGGTATATGCCGTAGAGGAGTGACTTATAGGGGTTGGGGACCAGGCAACAGTTCTACTAGGGGACACACAGACCCACGCCATGGTATATGCCGCAGAGGAGTGACTTATACGGGTTGGGGACCAGGCAAAAGTTCTACTAGGGGACACACAGACCCACTCCATGGTATACGCCGCAGAGGAGTGACTTATAGAGGTTGGGGACCAGGCAACAGTTCTACTAGGGGACACACAGACCCACGCGATGGTATATGCCGCAGAGGAGTGACTTATACGGGTTGGGGACCAGGCAAAAGTTCTACTAGGGGGCACACAGACCCACTCCATGGTATACGCCGCAGAGGAGTGACTTATAGAGGTTGGGGACCAGGCAACAGTTCTACTAGGGGACACACAGACCCACTCCATGGTATAGGCCGCAGAGGAGTGACTTATAGAGGTTGGGGACCAGGCAACAGTTCTACTAGGGGACACACAGACCCACTCCATGGTATATGCCGTAGAGAAGTGACTTATGGGGGTTGGGGACCAGGCAACAGTTCTACTAGGGGGCACACTGATCCACGCCATGGTATTGGCCGCAGAGGAGTGACTTATAGAGGTTGGGGACCAGGTAACAGTTTTACTAGGGGACACACAGACCCACGCCATGGTATATGCCGCAGAGGAGTGACTTATAGGGGTTGGGGACCATAGGCAACAGTTCTACTAGGGGACACACAGATCCGCGCCATGCTATTGGCCGCAGAGGAGTGACTTATAGGGGTTGGGGACCAGGTAACAGTTCTATTAGGAGACCACACTGACCCACGCCATTGTATATACCGCAGAGGAGTGACTTATAGGGGTTGGGGACCAGGCAACAGTTCTACTAGGGGACACACAGACCCACGCCATGGTATATGCCGCAGAGGAGTGACTTATAGGGGTTGGGGACCATAGGCAACAGTTCTACTAGGGGACACACAGATCCGCGCCATGCTATTGGCCGCAGAGGAGTGACTTATAGGGGTTGGGGACCAGGTAACAGTTCTACTAGGGGACACACGGATCCGCGCCATGCTATCGCAGAGGAGTGACTTATAGGGGTTGGGGACCAGGCAAGAGTTCTATTAGGGGACACACAGATCCACGCCATGGTATTGGCCGCAGAGGAGTGACTTATAGGGGTTGGGGACCAGGTAACAGTTCTACTAGGGGACACACGGATCCGCGCCATGCTATTGGCCGCAGAGGAGTGACTTATAGGGGTTGGGGACCAGGCAACAGTTCTACTAGGGGACACACAGACCCACGCCATGGTATTGGCCGTAGAGGAGTGACTTATAGGGGTTGGGGACCAGGCAACAGTTCTACTATGGGACACACAGACCCACGCCATGGTATATGCCGCAGAGGAGTGACTTATAGGGGTTGGGGACCAGGTAACAGTTCTACTAGGGGACACACGGATCCGCGCCATGCTATTGGCCGCAGAGGAGTGACTTATAGGGGTTGGGGACCAGGCAACAGTTCTACTAGGGGACACACAGACCCACGCCATGGTATATGCCGCAGAGGAGTGACTTATAGGGGTTGGGGACCAGGCAACAGTTCTACTAGGGGACACACAGACCCACGCCATGGTATATGCCGCAGAGGAGTGACTTATAGGGGTTGGGGACCATAGGCAACAGTTCTACTAGGGGACACACAGATCCGCGCCATGCTATTGGCCGCAGAGGAGTGACTTATAGGGGTTGGGGACCAGGTAACAGTTCTACTAGGGGACACACGGATCCGCGCCATGCTATCGCAGAGGAGTGACTTATAGGGGTTGGGGACCAGGCAAGAGTTCTATTAGGGGACACACAGATCCACGCCATGGTATTGGCCGCAGAGGAGTGACTTATAGGGGTTGGGGACCAGGTAACAGTTCTACTAGGGGACACACGGATCCGCGCCATGCTATTGGCCGCAGAGGAGTGACTTATAGGGGTTGGGGACCAGGCAACAGTTCTACTAGGGGACACACAGACCCACGCCATGGTATTGGCCGTAGAGGAGTGACTTATAGGGGTTGGGGACCAGGCAACAGTTCTACTATGGGACACACAGATCCACGCCATGGTATTGGCCGCAGAGGAGTGACTTATAGGGGTTGGGGACCAGGTAACAGTTCTACTAGGGGACACACGGATCCGCGCCATGCTATTGGCCGCAGAGGAGTGACTTATAGGGGTTGGGGACCAGGCAACAGTTCTACTAGGGGACACACAGACCCACGCCATGGTATTGGCCGTAGAGGAGTGACTTATAGGGGTTGGGGACCAGGCAACAGTTCTACTATGGGACACACAGACCCACGCCATGGTATATGCCGCAGAGGAGTGACTTATAGGGGTTGGGAACCAGGTAACAGTTCTACAGTACTAGGGGACACACGGATCCGCGCCATGCTATTGGCCGCAGAGGAGTGACTTATAGGGGTTGGGGACCAGGCAACAGTTCTACTAGGGGACACACAGACCCACGCCATGGTATTGGCCGTAGAGGAGTGACTTTATAAGGGGAAAGAGGCCAAGCGAAAGCGATGTTGTGACAGTATTACTCTACTCATTAAGTGAGATTGGCCATTGTAAAATATTTGAAAGATGAAATTGTTTTTTTGCTTATAGTTTGGGCGTTTATATATCCCGAACCGTTGGACTAATAATAAAAAACTGATTTCAGATTCGGGATCATCACCATCATGATACCTAATAAGAATATTTTAGGCCAATTCTAAAAAGATTTGGTTTTTATCTAAATCGAAAAAAAAAATATTATTATTCTTGAAATTTGGCGACCAATAAAACCAGTCCGGTTTTTCGAAATGGAAAACAGACATGATATTCGTTGTCAGCGACTTTGAATTAATGAATAACCTATCGCCTTGGTCCGGGCAGTGGGTCTTTGTTTGAGGGGTGGGCGGAGGTCGTGGCGGCCAATATAGTCCGGCAGCAAATAGCACAAATTTTGGTGAACCGTGTTTTTTTATACCCATAAAATGTTTTATCGGTTTTGTACTCATTAGACCCTACTAAACAATATTTAGGAGGGTGTCGCCCCTACAACCTTGAGCATTTCTCATAAATCGTGTTACCATGGTTACCGGGGTGTTTACATGCAGCTGCCATGTTTTAAACACAATGGTTACAGGATTTACCCCAAACTTGACTAAACCAATGATTGCGAATTCGATGAGCTTATTTGCAAACCACTGTTACCCTGGTAACCGTTGCTAGGCGCAGTAATCTTCGGTTCACGCCATAGCAAAAACCAACTTAACCATTATGCGACCTCAGTATCAATATATTCCCTTAGTATATCGCATACTGAACTTGTATTCGACAATTCGAGTCACAGTTATTATGACAACCGTTGCTACGGTAACTACTGTAGTATATCATACTGTAGCAACCAGCTACCAAAGCATTCTATGACTATATGATTGTACTGTTTCAACATAGTGCACAGTGGGTTTATTGAACTGGGTTTCTTCTGGCCACAGTTACCATGACAACTGTTGCTATGTAGACTAGACAATGATTCTAAATATGATTTTAAAGGTCGTTGATATTCACAGGAATTATTGTAGAGGAATTACCTTTAGGTAAGTATTTTAGTTCACAATTTTTACTAATAATAAATTGATATATCAATTATCAAAATTGAAATAAATAAATGTTTTTGATTAGATAATATTATATTTAATAATTGAAGTTGAAGTTGAAGCTTGAAAATCCAATAATAAAGAGTTAATTGTATTTTATTTATTAATCAAGCACGTCAAGTAAAAACCTTACCGGTAGGTATGTCAGTGCCAAAGTATGTAAAAAACTAAAAAGCAACAAGACCTAGACGTTGCATGCAATCAGTGATCGCTGACAGCAGCCAGCTGATCGGTAGGTTTCGCCCCGCAACTGAAGGCATTCTCAGGAGGCCAAGCCAGGAAATGTAGAGAGAGATTCCCAAAGGGGGGACGGAACAGGTAACGAAATGAAGATATGTCTGTACTGTAATTAACCACTGGGAAGCAGCACCGTAAACTTGCGCCAGTCACGTTTCTGCTTGTTGATAACCGGCTTGCGTGTTTGGATGTAATACATTTCAAGCTTTTGCAAGACTGGCCGCAATGGGTGTCTAGCAATTACTGTGAAATGTTTAAACAATGATGTGGTTGTTCGCACAGTCTTACCCTGTTCGCTCCAATCATTGGCTGTCCCATCATCCTGGTGCTGTCTAACGCGTTCAAATAAGTGTTGGATGGTGTGTCCAACATATTCCCCCTTCTTATCTTCATTTCGTCTTCATATCTTCATTTCGTTACCTGTTCCGTCCCCCCTTTGGGAATCTCTCTCAACATTTCCTGGCTTGGCCTCCTGAGAATGCTTTCAGTTGCGGGGCGAAACCTACCGATCAGCTGGCTGCCGTCAGCTGATCACTGATTGCATGCAACGTCTAGGTCTTGTTGCTTTTTAGTTTTTTACATACTTTGACACTGACATACCTACCGGTAAGGTTTTTACTTAAAGTGCTTGATTAATAAATTAAATACAATTAACTCTTTATATTTAATAATCTTATAATCTTATATTATCTAATAATCTTATTATAATATATTATAATCTCATAATAATTTGTGGCATTATTATTATTATTATTTCGTGTCTACTGTAATTGTGATTGCCTTTATTAAGTACAATATATGTGATTTTAATATTATATTTTCAAAATTTGATTACACCAAAACAACATGCATACAATACTACCATATTATTAAATTATAAAATAATATGACTAACTATGTACTAGGGTGCGAAATCTATATCTTTTAATGACTGGTCGGGGTGTAATAGTAACTCAGTGACGGTAGCCCTACAGTGGAATATATATATCTTGATATCATAGTCATATAATGCTTATATCGCTGGTTGGTAGGGGGACTTTGGAGATCCTATTGGACTTAGCAACGATGATAACCGTGACTCGAAACAAAGTTGAATAACCTTGATATACTGGAAGTAGAGTCACTGTTTTCTAATTCTGAAATTGGTGTTAAATATGGCGTTTCCCGAAGATTACTGCCCCTAACAACGGTTACCATGGCACCATGGCAACAGTGCTTCGGGACTGGGTTCATTGCATTTGCTATCATCGATAGAGACCAATTTGGTGTAAATGGTCTAGATATTGAGTGTTTATAACAGCGGTTGCTAGGGTCTCAGTCACTGTTGACATGGAAACACGTTTTATTCAAATTGCTCAAGGCTGAGAGAGCGACACCCTCCCTAATATTGACTAGTATGGTATTGTGGTCATGAAACTGATGAGACATTTTATGGGTATAAAATTGCACGGTTCATCACTTTGCTGCCGGACTAATAGGGCTTGACGATGGCGCAGGGATGTTGGCGGTGCGTTAGAAGAGGGAGAATTCAGCGAGGCTCGTGAGGATCTCGCTGCTCTGGAGAAGGATTACGAGGAGGTTGGAGTTGATAGTGGTGGAGCCGAAGATGAGGAGGGAGAGGAGGAATATTAGATGTACACTTTACAAACTCTATTCATTCAGCCGTCATTACTAGAAATATGCAACTCTTGGGTGTTTATATTAATTTTAATTCATTTTATGAATAAAAGAGTTTCAGCCGATTTGGGGTGATTTGTATTTACGAAAATGTTTTTAATTCTATCGATATTCTAGAACTTCCTTGCGTATAAAAGTAGAATCGTAGGTTGAAATGCAAATCAGCGACACCGAATTGACAGGGAAAACTTCGATCCTTTCGGAGAAGAAAGTAGAGCTCTAAAAATCGCAAAAAACTGATGAGCCCTCCGGCATCAGATTGGTTATAAAAAAATTGTTGTTTGCGATATTGATGAAATTTGTTATGCTGGTACATATTGAATTTATAAGGTTGCCTTTTAAGAATTTTGAAATAAAATGAATATGGCCCGAGACTTTATATGGCTGCGGACTTTTGAATTTTGCATCGAGGGCCTCCGCGGATCCAAATTTTCGGACCTTAATATTCAATTTTATTAAAACATATTAAGCTTTTTAATAGAGCAGGAATAATTATTTATTACATGGGAAAAAAAGTAGAACTTTTTTTTCATTATTCCCGAGGCATTTTATTTACCCAGCGTCAGCGAGGTTAATAAAGGGTCGAGAGAATATTGAACAAAAAATATTCTACGTTTTTTTCCCATGTAATACGTAATTTTATTATTAAATTGGTACTTGTTTGTTGCTAAATTATTTAATAAAACATAGCGATATACTACAGTAGGCCGACAGTACAGGTGTTACAAAATAAATTGAACTGCAGTATTTTACTATATTGCTTCCATTAGTTACTGTGATTCCAATTACTCAACTCTTCAACTCCTGATGCTGCCTTACTCAATGTTAAATAATTTAGTAGTGTTCTCGAATATTTATTATGTAACTAGAGAGCCGTTTAATTACATAAACCAATATTGGATATTGAGTTCCGTTTTGGAGTTCGTCTTGCAGACACTAAAGTTGCAATAACTTTTGAGTGTCTGCATGGATTTTGTTCAAATTACTTGCAAACATTTTCTACGTCGATGCTCTTTCAATATATGTAATACAATTTAAGAAATTCCACCAAAAATATTTTACTTTACTTTTTTTCGCCGGGAAAAAAGTAAAATCAAAGCAATCCTATGGGTTACTTCTTTTCCCTAGGGAAAAAAGTGAAACTATTTCACCCGATTTTGGGGTATATTCGAACGAAAAAGTAACAATTTAAGAATAAAATTTATTCTGCCCGATTCTAGTCCCAAAGTCAGGATTTTCAAAGTTTGTAATTTTAACATTTCTGAAAAGGGAAATGCTTTGGAGGGCCGTGCACCATGAAGGGATGTTTGTTTCAATGAATGAAAATCCCCCAAAACCCTTTTGAAAATGCTACAGATTGAAAATCCCTTTCGTTAGATGTATTAGATGCACAAGGGACATACATTTCAGGTTCAGCCCTAAACTATGAACTAAAATCTGATGAATCACAAGATTTACGATACAAATTATCAGGTACCGGTAACAATGTTTCTGAACAATAATCCACAATAAAAAAAATAAACAAAAAAAACCGACAAAACCGACGAAGAGTTAAGTGAATAAATAATAATAAAGGTGAGCAGAAAAAGTTAATGAAGTTACAGAAAAACTTTAAACGGACAAAAAATTAGTTCCTTTTCATTCAATTAACTACAGAATGTAATTCAGCACATTATTAGATATTATTGTCTCTAATTAGTTTCGTCAATATTATTCTCGTTGTTTGGTTGATTCTCATTTCTGTCCAATACAATCTCCATCTGTCTGATGTAACGGATTGCGGCCCGAAGTGTTTCTACTTTGCTGAGTTTTTTAACTGCCACAGCTTCCGGTAAATGATCCCGAAGACGCAGGTAGGCTTTGTTTACGCACCTGTGTGAATGTTAATATTATACTGCAGGATGTGGTCACTAGTGATATGGAAAAGATACCCGCGGAAAAAATACGGTTCCTGTTAGTGGCCGAGTGTAAATATATTGCACAATTTCATCAAAACTTCAACAAAAAATATAAAAAAAAATAGAATTAAATATATAATTATTACTCTGAGCACTCTCCTCACTTTTTTTTACACCATTTTGAATAAAATAATCTATATTATTATTGCACCAGATGCAACACAACACTATTTTATACAGGTGGAATCTTATGTCCACTGTTTCGTCCATACAATGGCTGGCTATTGGATGGGTGTTTTATGTGTTACAATGGTTGCTTAGCTACCGGTAAATTTAAATAACTAATATACTAAGAGGGTCATTTTTATATCTATATGTTTCTATCTAACTTATGTTCTATTTGAATTTGGATTAGGAGACAGCTTCATTACACAATAACTCCAGTGCAATGGAAACAATTAACTTTACGCGCGACCGTATGCATGCAGACTTACCTCACCCGAAGTCTCTCCCGTTCATTTCTTTTCCTCACGAAATAACCCGCATCAGTCCACTGTTCTCCCTGAGTTCCGTAGCCGCTCTCTGATTGGTAACAGCTGTCTGTGGAACCGGTGTAGTCGTAGTAACAGGCGGCGTCATTGAGATATGAGAGGTCTAAACTAGTTTGGCTGGAAGTCGGACCAATGAAAAATTGTGTCTGTTCCATAACTGGTAGTAATTTATTTGATTGCATTTAATACCAAAAATAAACCTTTTTATGAGTTTATGGTAAATAAATATGCAATAGTATAGTTGTAACTATTCGTTCATCGTTAAAGTTATGGAGTTAATAGTATTTACTTAGTTAATAATATTTACTCACGTCTAAATTCAATGATATAGGCCTATTGTTTGAAACATAAATATATCCTGAAGAGTCACACTGGCCGATAATACTGGGGTCGCGTTTTATACGCCGGAGACGGCGGAGATGTGATTGATGCATTTAGAATAGAGACAGCCAATTACGTTAGGGAAACAGTAAACCCTGCGGTATTTCGAACAATAGATTATCTCTGCGGGATGCGGTTCATTAACAGAAGTATACAGACGAGTCGACGAATGCATTCCTCACAACTCAACCCTATTGAGCGAGAGGATTCATCTCAGCATTGATTCTGTTACTCCGTCTCTCTAACAATCGTTACCCTCTCCCATTGATTTATCGAGCGAACAGCCAATTATTTTCTAAGCGGAGAATTTCTCATCGAAGTGGCGCGTTCATATAAACTCTGAGATGGGGCCGATGTTATTCTTGTTAGGAGAGGGGAGAGGGGCCATCAATCAACGCCATGTGAAGAGGACCAACGGTTTAAGTTAGGGTATATGGTCACCGCCCGCGGCCACTAAACCATCAGTGGTTCTAATTGGAATACTTGATGCCCCGTATCTCTATATACCAGAGACGGGGGAATGATAGGGAGAGAGTGAGAGATTCATTCACTACAATTATGGATATATATCTGGATAACGATGGCTGCAATAATTTTTGTGCCTTTTAAAATGTGACAAATATTGTTTCTCAATACTAGTGACGGGCCTAGCGGCCCGATAAGGAACCGACTTTTTATTTTATTAAATAAAAGAGACAACGAGAATTAGTATAGAACTAATAATTATGTAAAAATACAATCATATTTCATACAATAATTATTAATAAATTCGATCTATTATTAGTTGCTCAATTCTAGAACAAAATCGACCTGCAACTAGTGAAGACCTCGTTTTGGAATTTCGAAACCACGCTGGTGCGATGCGCGATATCGTGTTTAGTTAATAAATTGATAACTCCATCAATTCATGTGCAACCAGTAATAAGAAATCGCGATAAATGTAATTAAATAAAAATTATTCTAGAAAAATTTTCCTCAAAAAGTATGAAGTCTTGGCATTGGTGACGCGAAACTAGGCTAGTGGGATTCAGGATATTGCGTTTAATATAAAAATCGAAAACGCTATCGAATTCCGTAAAGGCGTTTATAAAATACTGCAACTTTTTTGAAATTTGTAAAATTCTAGAACTGGAAAAAATTAATTTTTGAACGGCGCTGTTTGGGGTTTCGAAACATGGATAGGCTGAAAAAGGACATCGAATTAAGTTGAAAAATGAAAACCCCATCCAATTTGGACAAAGCGTTCCGGAGTTATAGCGGATCGAAAAAAATTGACCCCCCCCAGTCGCCAAAAATTTACAGCAATTTAAAATTTTGCAAAAATTTTTTTTTGCGTTATTTTTGATGGCGAACCGATTGGCAGTACTGGCTACGAAAAATTTTTTTTTGAAATTTTTGGTCAGAAAAAAAAACATGGAAAAAGTATATTTTTAAAAAGATTTGATGTCTTTGCCTATGGTCAGAGAATGATCTAACTCTGTAACTTGGCAATCGCTCAAATCCATTCAGCTGAATGGCACAGTAGAGTAAACTAAAGTAAATTCCCTATACAATGTTCTGAAGGGGAGAGTTACAGAGAGTAATCCAACAATAAAACATTTTGCAATAATGTTGGCATTAATGTAGCCAACACACTGTGTACTTAAGTCATTCAGCTTACATTAGCAGAGTGAGATGCTTCCATAGAATACATTGGGAAGAGTAATTCAGCTGAGGCGATATTAGATTTCAAACTAAACCAACCAGTTAATAATGTTTGCTTTGACGGAAAGTGCAGGGCCTAAACAAACAGTATGGGTGTACTAAGTACAATATTCTTGGCAACCTCATCGATTTATACTAAGCCTTGTGTAGAAATCCATTACATTTAAGCCATTTTTCATCACGACACCAGCTGTTATTGGTGTTATTTTACATTGCGCCTATGGCGTTTTTTCGTTTATGTCTATTTTTCGAGCCCACGGCTCATGGACGAAATAGCGGAACATACCAGGGACCTTAGAATCGCGGTATCTAGCCGCTGTGAAAATTTCATCAAAATCGTTAGAGTAGTTTTGGCTGTAGATCAGTCAGTCAGCCAGCCTCGAGCAATTCTTACAGTAATGAACCTCTCGGTTCCTAACTAGAGACAGCGTCAAGACGCCGTTAAGCAAGTCGGAAGTCGTCAATCAAAGGTAAGTTCCCTCAACAATGTTTACCTTTGTTCAGAAGGGAAGTGTTATTTATCTATGGTCAGAGAGAGATCCCACTCTGTAAGTTGGCAATTGCTCAAATCCATTCAGCTGAATGACTCAGTAGAGTAAACTAAAGTAAATTCCCTCAGCCTCAACAATGTTTGCCTATGGTGTGAAGGGAATCTGACAGAGAATAATCTTAGCCACTAAATGTCATTCACCTAACAAAACATTTTGAATGCCACAGTGATTAACCCAATACAGATAATAAGCAGTTATTTTTATATTTCAAACTATAATGTTAGTGTAAGCCTTACAGAGTATCAGTATGAGGCTGAGTAAACATTCCGCCTTATAAGCATACAGCTTCCAATGTATTAATGTTTGCCAAAAGATTTAAAAATAAAATACAGTGCAATAGTACTCTGTAACCTACAGTCATTCAGCTTGCACTAAATATCAATCACCTATAAAACATTTAAACATTTTGAATGCCACAGTGTGTAACCTGATACAGATAATAAGCAGTGATTTTTATGTTTTAAACTATAACGTTAGTGTTAGCCTTACAGTGTATCAGTATGAAGCTGAGTAGTATAAGGCTGAGTAAACATTCCACCTTATAAACATACAGCCTCCACAGTATTAATGTTGGCATTAATGTAGCCGATACACTGTATACCTAATAGTCATTCAGCAGGGGGAAGAGTTATTCAGCTGAGGCGGTAATAGATTGCAAACTAAACCAACCAGTTGGCAGCCTCATCGATTTATACTAAGCCTGTGTAGAACCACAAACTAAATCAACCAGTTAATATTTGCTTTGACAGAGAGTGAGGGCCTAAACAAACAGTATGGGTGTACTGAGTACAATAATCTTGGCAACCTCATCGATTTATACTAAGCCTTGTGTAGAAATCCATTACATAAGCCATTTTTCAGCAGGACACCAGCTGTCATTGGTGTTATTTCACCATTGCGCCTATGGCGTTTTTTCGTTTATGTCTATTTTTCGAGCCCAGAGGCTATGGACGGAGTAGCCGATCATGCCAGGGACCTTAGAATCGCGGTATCTAGATGCTGTGAAAATTTCATCAAAATCGTTAGAGCAGTTTTGGCTGTAGATCAGTCAGCCAGTCAGTCAGCCAGCCAGTCAGTCAGTCAGCTAACAATTCTTACAGTAATCAAGTCTAACGACTTGCTAACTAGTGACGGGCCTAGCGGCCCGATAAGGAACCGACTTTTTATTTTAAATAAAAGAGACAACGAGAATTAGTATAGAACTAATAATTATGTAAAAATACAATCATATTTCATACAATAATTATTAATAAATTCGATCTATTATTAGTTGCTCAATTCTAGAACAAAATCGACCTGCAACTAGTGAAGACCTCGTTTTGGAATTTCGAAATCACGCTGGTGCGATGCGCGATATCGTGTTTAGTTAATAAATTGAAAACTCCATCAATTCATGTGCAACCAGTAATATGAAATCGCTATAAATGTAATTAAATAAAAATTATTCTAGAAAAATTTTCCTCAAAAAGTATGAAATCTTGGCATTGGTGACGCGAAACTAGGCTAGTGAGATTCAGGATATTGCGTTTAATATAAAAATCGAAAACGCTATCGAATTCCGTAAAGGCGTTAATAAAATACTGCAACTTTTTTGAAATTTGTAAAATTCTAGAACTAGAAAAAATTAATTTTTGAACGGCGCTGTTTGGGGTTTCGAAACATGGATAGGCTGAAAGAGGACATCGAATTAAGTTGAAAAATGAAAACCCCATCGAATTTGGACAAAGCGTTCCGGAGTTATAGCGGATCAAAAAAAATTGACCCCCCCCAGTCGCCAAAAATTTACAGTAATTTAAAATTTTGCAAAAAAAATTTTTTACGTTATTTTTGATGGCGAATCGATTGGCAGTACTGACTACGAAAACATTTTTTTGAAATTTTTGGTCAGAAAAAAAAACATTAAAAAGTATATTTTTAAAAAGATTTGTCTTTGCCTATGGTCAGAGAATGATCCAACTCTGTACTTGGCAATCGCTCAAATCCATTCAGCTGAATGCACAGTAGAGTAAACTAAAGTAAATTCCCTATACAATGTTCTGAAGGGGAGACTGACAGAGAGTAATCCAACAATAAAACATTTTGCAATAATGTTGGCATTAATGTAGCCAACACACTGTGTACTAAACCGTCATTCAGCTTACATTAGCAGAGTGAGATATTCGCATAGAATGCATTGGGAAGAGTAATTCAGCTGAGGCGATAATAGATTTCAAACTAAACCAACCAGTTAATATTTGCTTTGACAGAGTGTCCTAGGGCCTAAACAAACAGTATGGGTGTACTGAGTACAATAATCTTGGCAACCTCATCGATTTATACTAAGCCTTGTGTAGAAATCCATTACATAAGCCATTTTTCATCACGACACCAGCTGTTATTGGTGTTATTTTACCATTGCGCCTATGGCGTTTTTTCGTTTATGTCTATTTTTCGAGCCCACAGCTCATGGACGAAATAGCGGAACATACCAGGGACCTTAGAATCGCGGTATCCAGCCGCTGTGAAAATTTCATCAAAATCGTTAGAGTAGTTTTGACTATAGATTAGCCAGTCAGCCAGTCAATCAGCCAACAATTCTTACAGTAATGAACCTCTCGGTTCCTGACTAGTGACGGGCCTAGCGGCCCGATAAGGAACCGACTTTTTATTTCAAATAAAAGAGACAACGAGCTCGGCTCGGCTCGGCTCGGCTCGGCTCGGCTCGGCTCGGCTCGGCTTGGCTTGGCTCGGCTCGGCTTGGCTCGGCTCGGCTCGGCTCGGCTCGGCTCGGCTCGGCTCGGCTCGGCTCGGCTCAGCTCGGCTCGGCTCGGTTCAGCTCGGCTCGGCTCGGCTCGGATCGGCTCGGCTCGGCTCGGTTCGGCTCGGCTCGGCTCGGTTCGGCTCGGCTCGGCTTGGCACGGCTCGGCACGGCTCGGCTCGGCTCGGCTCGGCTCGGCTCGGCTCGGCTCGGCTCGGCTCGGCTCGGCTCGGCTCGGCTCGGTTCGGCTCGGCTTGGCTTGGCTCGGCTCGGCTTGGCTCGGCTTGACTCGGCTCGGCTCGGCTCGGCTCGGCTCGGCTCGGCTCGGCTCGGCTCGGCTCGGCTCGGCTCGGCTCGGCTCGGTCTGAGTCGACTCCCCGTGCTGCTCGAAGGGCGCAAATACATATATCGAAGGGTCAAAGCAAAACTCACGTGCTGCTCGAAGGGACAAAGTCAAACAATGTGTCTATTATTTGATGTAATCCATGTGCTGCTCGAAGGGCGCAAATACATATATCGAAGGCTCAAAGCAAAACTCACGTGCTGCTCGAAGGGACAAAGTCAAACATTGTGTCTATTATTTGATTATCTCACGTGCTGCTAGAAGGGCGCAACTACATATATCGAAACACGTTCGTGGGGACTTCGCGCAGCACGTAGTCGACAAGCCTTGGCATACGGTTCATATAGAGCAAATGGGGCATGTCTAGTTTGGACCCCATATCCCATGCTATAAATGTATTCATTTGATATACAATCATATGTTAATCCGCTAGGTGGTGTCAAATTGTTATTCTGCAATTTCGTACTTACCAGTGCAGCACTGTACAGCAGTACCGTACCGGTAGGCCTATGTCATTACTTCTGAGTCTCTAGCGGATCCCCAATTAAATGTCTTAACTTTTCAATTTCGTAAAAGATAGACTTCATGATTCTCTACAGGCCACCAAAATTTCAGCTCAGGAAAATGAGGCCTTCCCGAGAAATTTAACATTTTCTAAAAACCACATAATCTGCCGTAGCTGACGTCAGACTGCATGATTTTTCACCAAACTTTACAAACTTTCTAAACTTTCTCTTTACTACTTACCTACTAAGTTTGGTTCAATTCCGAACGAGCGATGCCGAGAAATTCGCGTTCAAACATTTACCAGACAGACGGACGGACAGACAGACAGACAGACGGACATGCCCCATTTGCCCTATATGAACCGTATGCAAAGGCTCGCCGACTACGTGTCTCGCCCCACAAGCCCCTGTCTTGTATTTTAATTATATCAGAAATCCTTGCCTTCAGTACAAATATCTAAAAATTCATTCACCTGAAGTATGGGTAACATTATAAATTCGTTTTTCGCACAGTAGAGTTAACTAAGCAAAAATACCCTCCAGGTTGACTGAATGATTTTATTAATGTTTGCCATGCATAATGTACTATATTTGGGTACCATGACCCACCCCCATTGAACAGCTTTGCTTACATCTGATAGAAAGTAATCCCAAATTAACATCCCTCTACGAAAATTATTTTAATTAAATACATACAACATAGCAGTCTACTCTACAGTCAACAGTTCACAATAACTAAAATGGCATTCAGCTTACCAGCTATTCGCATTAAGCTAATAGATATACGATTTCATTCGATTCAGTGAGTGTGTGAGGGCTATTGGGAGAGCAATCAGCTTATGATGTAATACATTAGAATCCCACGGCTTTTGTTTGCTTACTGTCTGAGTTGTAGAGTGAGGATAATACTTGGCACAGAAAGCATTTCCTTGTTAGGTGGCCATTCCTATAGAATAGCATTACTAGGCTATCTCTATCCATTTTTCATGAGTGCCAGCTGGTGTTTTTACCATTGCGCCTATGGCTTTTTTCGTTTATCTCTATTTTTCGAGCCCAGAGGCTATGGACGGAGTAGCGGATCATGCCAGGGACCTTAGAATCGCGGTATCTAGATGCTGTGAAAATTTCATCAAAATCGTTAGAGTAGTTTTGGCTGTAGATCAGCCAGCCAGTCAGCCAGTCAGCTAACAATTCTTACAGTAATGAACCTCTCGGTTCCTAACTAGTGACGGGCCTAGCGGCCCGATAAGGAACCGACTTTTTATTTCAAATAAAAGAGACAACGAGCTCGGCTCGGTCTTGCACGATTGGGCACGATTTAGTTCGACTTGGCTTGATTGGCTCGGTTTGGCTCGATTAGGCTCGGCTCGGCTCGATCTGTCTCGACTCAGCTTGATTCGGCTCAATCAGCTCGATTGGGTTCGACTCGGCTCGGTCCAGCTCGACTTGGCTCAATTGGGCTCGATTCAGCTCAATCTGCTCGAATCGGCTCAATTGGGATTGATTGGGCTTGACTCGGATCGATTTGGCTCAACTTGGCTCAGTCTGGCTCGATTGGGCTCGACTTGGCTCGGTCCGGCTCAATTGGGCTCGACTAGGCTTGATTGGGCTCGACCCGGCTCGATTGGGCTCGACTCGATTCGATTTGGGCTTGACTCGGCTCAGTCTGGCTCGACTCGGCTCGATTGGGCTCGACTCAGCTTGATTGGGCTCAATCCGGGCTCAATTTGGCGTGACACGGTCGACACGGCTCGGCTCAGCTCGGCTCGGCTCGGCTCGGCTCGGCTCGGCTCGGCTCGGCTCGGCTCGGCTCGGCTCGGATCGGCTTGGCTCGGCTCGGCTTGGCTCGGCTCGGCTCGGCTCGGCTCGGCTCGGCTCGGCTCGGCTCGGATCGGCTCGGCTCGGCCCGGCCCGGCTCGGCTCGGCTCGGTCTGAGTCGACTCAGCTCGATTCGGATCGATTGGGTTCGACTTGGCTCGGTCCGGCTTGACTTGGCTCAATTGGGCTCGATTCGGCTCAATCCACACGACTCGGCTCGAATGGGATTGATTGGGCTTGACTTGGCTCGATTTGGCTCAACTTGGCTCAGTCCGGCTCAATTGGGTTCGACTTGGCTCGGTCCATCTCAATTGGGCTCGACTAGGCTCGATTGGGCTCGACTCGGCTCTATTGGGCTCGACTCGACTCGATTGGGCTTGACTCGGCTCAGTCTGGCTCGACTCGGCTTAATTGGGCTCAACTCGGCTCTGTTCGGCTCGATTGGGCTCGACTCGGCTTGATCACCTCGATTGGTTCTATTCGGCTCAATCGGTATGATTCGGCTCGATTGACACACGATGCTGGAAGGGTCAAAGCCAAACTCACGTGCTGCTCGAAGGGACAAAGTCAAACAGTGTGTCTATTATTTGATGTAACTCATGAGCTGCTCGAAGGGCGCAACATCATATATCAAGGGACAAAGCAAAACTCACGTGCTGCTCGAAGGGACAAAGTCAAACAGTGTGTCTATTATTTGATGTAACTCACGCGCTGCTCGAAAGGCGCAAATACATTATATCGAAGGGTCAAAGCCAAACTCACGTGCTGCTCGAAGTGACAAAGTCAAACATTGTGTCTAATATTTGATTAACTCACGTGCTGCTCGAAGGGCGCAACTACATATATCGAAACAAGCCCCTGTCTTGTATTTTAATTATAACAGAAATCCTTGCCTTCAGTACAAAATATCTAAAAATTAATTTACCTGAAGTATGGGTAACATTATAAATTCGCTTTTCACACACAGTAGTTAACTAAAGCAAATACCATTCAGGTTGACTGAATGATTTTATTAATGTTTGCCATGCATAATGTACTATATTTGGGTCCCATGGCCCACCCCATTGAACAGCTTTGCTTACATCTGATAGAGAGTAATCCCAAATTAACTTCCCTCTACGAAAATTATTTTAATTAAATACATACAACATAGCAGACAACTCTGCAATCAACAGTACGCAATAACTAAAATGGCATTCAGCTTACCAGCTATTCGCATTAAGCTAATAGATATTCGATTTCATTCGATTCATTGAGTGTGTGAGGGCTATTGGGAGAGCAATCAGCTTATGATGTAATACATTAGAATCCCACGGCTTTTGTTTGCTTACTGTCTGAGTTGTAGAGTGAGGATAATACTTGGCAGAGAAAGCATTTCCTTGTTAGGTGGCCATTCCTATAGAATAGCATTACTAGGCTATCTCTATCCATTTTTCATGAGTGCCAGCTGGTGTTTTTATCATTGCGCCTATGGCGTTTTTTCGTTTATGTCTATTTTTCGAGCCCACGGCTCATGGACGTGTAACTTGGCAATCGCTCAAATCCATTCAGCTGAATGGCACAGTAGAGTAAACTAAAGTAAATTCCCTATACAATGTTCTGAAGGGGAGACTGACAGAGAGTAATCCAACAATAAAACATTTTGCAATAATGTTGGCATTAATGTAGCCAACACACTGTGTACTTAAGTCATTCAGCTTACATTAGCAGAGTGAGATATTCTCATAGAATGCATTGGGAAGAGTAATTCAGCTGAGGCGATAATAGATTTCTAACTAAACCAACCAGTTAATATTTGCTTTGACAGAGTGTAGTGTCCTAGGGCCTAAACAAACAGTATGGGTGTACTAAGTACAATAATCTTGGCAACCTCATCGATTTATACTAAGCCTTGTGTAGAAATCCATTACATAAGCCATTTTTCATCACGACACCAGCTGTTATTGGTGTTATTTTACCATTGCGCCTATGGCGTTTTTTCGTTTATGTCTATTTTTCGAGCCCACGGCTCATGGACGAAATAGCGGAACATACCAGGGACCTTAGAATCGCGGTATCCAGCCGCTGTGAAAATTTCATCAAAATCGTTAGAGTAGTTTTGGCTATAGATTAACCAGCCAGCCAGTCAGCCAACAATTCTTACAGTAATGAACCTCTCGGTTCCTAACTAGTGACGGGCCTAGCGGCCCGATAAGGAACCGACTTTTTATTTTAAATAAAAGAGACAACGAGAATTAGTATAGAACTAATAGTTATGTAAAAATACAATCATATTTCATACAATAATTATTAATAAATTCGATATATTATTAGTTGCTCAATTCTAGAACAAAATCGACCTGCAACTAGTGAAGACCTCGTTTTGGTAATTTCGAAACCACGCTGGTGCGATGCGCGATATCGTGTTTAGTTAATAAATTGAAAACTCCATCAATTCATGTGCAACCAGTAATAAGAAATCGCTATAAATGTAATTAAATAAAAATTATTCTAGAAAAATTTTCCTCAAAAAGTATGAAGTCTTGGCATTGGTGACGCGAAACTAGGCTAGTGAGATTCAGGATATTGCGTTTAATATAAAAATCGAAATCGCTATCGAATTCCGTAAAGGCGTTAATAAAATACTGCAACTTTTTTGAAATTTGTAAAATTCTAGAACTAGAAAAAAATAATTTTTGAACGGCGCTGTTTGGGGTTTCGAAACATGGATAGGCTGAAAGAGGACATCGAATTAAGTTGAAAAATGAAAACCCCATCGAATTTGGACAAACCGTTCCGGAGTTATAGCGGATCGAAAAAAATTGACCCCCCCCAGTCGCCAAAAATTTACAGTAATTTAAAATTTTGCAAAAAAAATTTTTTGCGTTATTTTTGATGGCGAATCGATTGGCAGTACTGGCTACGAAAAAATTTTTTTGAAATTTTTGGTCAGAAAAAAAAACATGGAAAAAGTATATTCTTAAAAAGATTTGATGTCTTTGCCTATGGTCAGAGAATGATCCAACTCTGTAACTTGGCAATCGCTCAAATCCATTCAGCTGAATGGCACAGTAGAGTAAACTAAAGTAAATTCCCTATACAATGTTCTGAAGGGGTGACTGACAGAGAGTAATCCAACAATAAAACATTTTGCAATAATGTTGGCATTAATGTAGCCAACTCACTGTGTACGTAACAGTCATTCAGCTTACATTAGCAGAGTGAGATATTTCCATAGATTGCATTGGGAAGAGTAATTCAGCTGAGGCGATAATAGATTTCAAACTAAACCAACCACCAGTCAATGTTTGCTTTGACAGAGAGTGCAGGGCCTAAACAAACAGTATGGGTGTACTAAGTACAATAATCTTGGCAACCTCATCGATTTATTACTAAGCCTTGTGTAGAAATGCATTACATAAACCATTTTTCATCAGGACACCAGCTGTCATTGGTATTATTTTACCATTGCGCCTATGGCGTTTTTTCGTTTATGTCTATTTTTCGAGCCCACGGCTCATGGACGAAATAGCGGAACATACCAGGGACCTTAGAATCGCGGTATCTAGCCGCTGTAAAAATTTCATCAAAATCGTTAGAGTAGTTTTGGCTGTAGGTCAGTCAGTCAGTCAGTCAGTCAGTCAGTCAATCAGTCAGCCACGAGCAATTCTTACAGTAATCAAGTCTAACGACGTAGCAAGTCGTTAGACTTGATTACTGTAAGAATTGCTCGTGGCTGACTGATTGACTGACTGACTGACTGACTGACTGACTGACCTACAGCCAAAACTACTCTAACGATTTTGATGAAATTTTCACAGCATCTAGATACCGCGATTCTAAGGTCCCTGGCATGATCGGCTACTCCGTCCATAGCCTCTGTGTTCGAAAAAAAGAGATAAACGAAAAAAACGCCATAGGCGCAATGGTAAAATAACACCAATGACAGCTGGTGTCCTGATGAAAAATGGCTTATGTAATGCAATTCTACACAAGGCTTAGTATTAAATCGATGAGGTTGCCAAGAGTATTATACTTAGTACACCCATACTGTTTGTTTAGGCCCTACCAACCACTCTGTGCAAACAAACATCAACTGGTTGGTTTGCTATTCTATAGGGAGCCACCTAACAAGGAAGTACATACAGTGCCAACTTTATAATCATTCACTGGGTTAGGCGGCTATTACAGCCTCAGCTGAATAACTCTTCCCAATGCTTTCTATGGCGATCTACAAGGTTACTCTCTCTTCTATGTTAATTGACGTGTAAGCTGATTGACTGTTAGTTACACAGTGTGTTGGGTACTATTGGATTGCACTGTATTTATAATAATAATTGTTTTATTTTTAAATCTTTCGGCCAACATTAATTCTGTGGAGGCAGTATGCTTATAAGGTGGAATGTTTACTCAGCCTCATACTGATACTGTGTAAGGCTAACACTAACATTATAGTTTGAAATATATATATCACTGCTTATTATCCGTATCAGGATACACACTGTGGCATTCTAAATGTTTTATACTGTAGGTGATTGACATTGTGCAAGCTGAATGACTGTTAGTTCTTTCAGACCATAGCCAAACATTGTTGAGGGAATTTAGTTTAGTTCACTCTACTGTGCCATTCAACTGAATGAATTTGAGCAATTGCCAAATTACAGAGTGGGATCTCTCTCTGACCATAGGTAAATAGCCCTTCCATTCTGACCATAGGTAAACATTGTTGAGGGAATTTATATTTGATTGATGACTTCCGACTTGCTTAACGGCGTCTTGACGCCGTCTCTCGATTGGGTTCGACTTGGCTCGGTCCGGCTTGACTTGGCTCAATTGGGCTCGATTCGGCTCAATCCACACGACTCGGCTCGAATGGGATTGATTGGGCTTGACTTGGCTCGATTTGGCTCAACTTGGCTCAGTCCGGCTCAATTGGGTTCGACTTGGCTCGGTCCATCTCAATTGGGCTCGACTAGGCTCGATTGGGCTCGACTCGGCTCTATTGGGCTCGACTCGACTCGATTGGGCTTGACTCGGCTCAGTCTGGCTCGACTCGGCTTAATTGGGCTCAACTCGGCTCTGTTCGGCTCGATTGGGCTCGACTCGGCTTGATCACCTCGATTGGTTCTATTCGGCTCAATCGGTATGATTCGGCTCGATTGACACACGATGCTGGAAGGGTCAAAGCCAAACTCACGTGCTGCTCGAAGGGACAAAGTCAAACAGTGTGTCTATTATTTGATGTAACTCATGAGCTGCTCGAAGGGCGCAACATCATATATCAAGGGACAAAGCAAAACTCACGTGCTGCTCGAAGGGACAAAGTCAAACAGTGTGTCTATTATTTGATGTAACTCACGCGCTGCTCGAAAGGCGCAAATACATTATATCGAAGGGTCAAAGCCAAACTCACGTGCTGCTCGAAGTGACAAAGTCAAACATTGTGTCTAATATTTGATTAACTCACGTGCTGCTCGAAGGGCGCAACTACATATATCGAAACAAGCCCCTGTCTTGTATTTTAATTATAACAGAAATCCTTGCCTTCAGTACAAAATATCTAAAAATTAATTTACCTGAAGTATGGGTAACATTATAAATTCGCTTTTCACACACAGTAGTTAACTAAAGCAAATACCATTCAGGTTGACTGAATGATTTTATTAATGTTTGCCATGCATAATGTACTATATTTGGGTCCCATGGCCCACCCCATTGAACAGCTTTGCTTACATCTGATAGAGAGTAATCCCAAATTAACTTCCCTCTACGAAAATTATTTTAATTAAATACATACAACATAGCAGACAACTCTGCAATCAACAGTACGCAATAACTAAAATGGCATTCAGCTTACCAGCTATTCGCATTAAGCTAATAGATATTCGATTTCATTCGATTCATTGAGTGTGTGAGGGCTATTGGGAGAGCAATCAGCTTATGATGTAATACATTAGAATCCCACGGCTTTTGTTTGCTTACTGTCTGAGTTGTAGAGTGAGGATAATACTTGGCAGAGAAAGCATTTCCTTGTTAGGTGGCCATTCCTATAGAATAGCATTACTAGGCTATCTCTATCCATTTTTCATGAGTGCCAGCTGGTGTTTTTATCATTGCGCCTATGGCGTTTTTTCGTTTATGTCTATTTTTCGAGCCCACGGCTCATGGACGTGTAACTTGGCAATCGCTCAAATCCATTCAGCTGAATGGCACAGTAGAGTAAACTAAAGTAAATTCCCTATACAATGTTCTGAAGGGGAGACTGACAGAGAGTAATCCAACAATAAAACATTTTGCAATAATGTTGGCATTAATGTAGCCAACACACTGTGTACTTAAGTCATTCAGCTTACATTAGCAGAGTGAGATATTCTCATAGAATGCATTGGGAAGAGTAATTCAGCTGAGGCGATAATAGATTTCTAACTAAACCAACCAGTTAATATTTGCTTTGACAGAGTGTAGTGTCCTAGGGCCTAAACAAACAGTATGGGTGTACTAAGTACAATAATCTTGGCAACCTCATCGATTTATACTAAGCCTTGTGTAGAAATCCATTACATAAGCCATTTTTCATCACGACACCAGCTGTTATTGGTGTTATTTTACCATTGCGCCTATGGCGTTTTTTCGTTTATGTCTATTTTTCGAGCCCACGGCTCATGGACGAAATAGCGGAACATACCAGGGACCTTAGAATCGCGGTATCCAGCCGCTGTGAAAATTTCATCAAAATCGTTAGAGTAGTTTTGGCTATAGATTAACCAGCCAGCCAGTCAGCCAACAATTCTTACAGTAATGAACCTCTCGGTTCCTAACTAGTGACGGGCCTAGCGGCCCGATAAGGAACCGACTTTTTATTTTAAATAAAAGAGACAACGAGAATTAGTATAGAACTAATAGTTATGTAAAAATACAATCATATTTCATACAATAATTATTAATAAATTCGATATATTATTAGTTGCTCAATTCTAGAACAAAATCGACCTGCAACTAGTGAAGACCTCGTTTTGGTAATTTCGAAACCACGCTGGTGCGATGCGCGATATCGTGTTTAGTTAATAAATTGAAAACTCCATCAATTCATGTGCAACCAGTAATAAGAAATCGCTATAAATGTAATTAAATAAAAATTATTCTAGAAAAATTTTCCTCAAAAAGTATGAAGTCTTGGCATTGGTGACGCGAAACTAGGCTAGTGAGATTCAGGATATTGCGTTTAATATAAAAATCGAAATCGCTATCGAATTCCGTAAAGGCGTTAATAAAATACTGCAACTTTTTTGAAATTTGTAAAATTCTAGAACTAGAAAAAAATAATTTTTGAACGGCGCTGTTTGGGGTTTCGAAACATGGATAGGCTGAAAGAGGACATCGAATTAAGTTGAAAAATGAAAACCCCATCGAATTTGGACAAAGCGTTCCGGAGTTATAGCGGATCGAAAAAAATTGACCCCCCCCAGTCGCCAAAAATTTACAGTAATTTAAAATTTTGCAAAAAAAATTTTTTGCGTTATTTTTGATGGCGAATCGATTGGCAGTACTGGCTACGAAAAAATTTTTTTGAAATTTTTGGTCAGAAAAAAAAACATGGAAAAAGTATATTCTTAAAAAGATTTGATGTCTTTGCCTATGGTCAGAGAATGATCCAACTCTGTAACTTGGCAATCGCTCAAATCCATTCAGCTGAATGGCACAGTAGAGTAAACTAAAGTAAATTCCCTATACAATGTTCTGAAGGGGTGACTGACAGAGAGTAATCCAACAATAAAACATTTTGCAATAATGTTGGCATTAATGTAGCCAACTCACTGTGTACGTAACAGTCATTCAGCTTACATTAGCAGAGTGAGATATTTCCATAGATTGCATTGGGAAGAGTAATTCAGCTGAGGCGATAATAGATTTCAAACTAAACCACCACCAGTTAATGTTTGCTTTGACAGAGAGTGCAGGGCCTAAACAAACAGTATGGGTGTACTAAGTACAATAATCTTGGCAACCTCATCGATTTATACTAAGCCTTGTGTAGAAATGCATTACATAAGCCATTTTTCATCAGGACACCAGCTGTCATTGGTGTTATTTTACCATTGCGCCTATGGCGTTTTTTCGTTTATGTCTATTTTTCGAGCCCACGGCTCATGGACGAAATAGCGGAACATACCAGGGACCTTAGAATCGCGGTATCTAGCCGCTGTGAAAATTTCATCAAAATCGTTAGAGTAGTTTTGGCTGTAGGTCAGTCAGTCAGTCAGTCAGTCCAGTCAATCAGTCAGCCACGAGCAATTCTTACAGTAATGAACCTCTCGGTTCCTAACTAGTGACGGGCCTAGCGGCCCGATAAGGAACCGACTTTTTATTTTAAATAAAAGAGACAACGAGAATTAGTATAGAACTAATAATTATGTAAAAATACAATCATATTTCATACAATAATTATTAATAAATTCGATCTATTATTAGTTGCTCAATTCTAGAACAAAATCGACCTGCAACTAGTGAAGACCTCGTTTTGGAATTTCGAAACCACGCTGGTGCGATGCGCGATATCGTGTTTAGTTAATAAATTGAAAACTCCATCAATTCATGTGCAACCAGTAATAAGAAATCGCGATAAATGTAATTAAATAAAAATTATTCTAGAAAAATTTTCCTCAAAAAGTATGAAGTCTTGGCATTGGTGACGCGAAACTAGGCTAGTGAGATTCAGGATATTGCGTTTAATATAAAAATCGAAAACGCTATCGAATTCCGTAAAGGCGTTAATAAAATACTGCAACTTTTTTGAAATTTGTAAAATTCTAGAACTAGAAAAAATTAATTTTTGAACGGCGCTGTTTGGGGTTTCGAAACATGGATAGGCTGAAAGAGGACATCGAATTAAGTTGAAAAATGAAAACCCCATCGAATTTGGACAAAGCGTTCCGGAGTTATAGCGGATCGAAAAAAATTGACCCCCCCCAGTCGCCAAAAATTTACAGTAATTTAAAATTTTGCAAAAAAAATTTTTTGCGTTATTTTTGATGGCGAATCGATTGGCAGTACTGGCTACGAAAAATTTTTTTTTGAAATTTTTGGTCAGAAAAAAAAACATGGAAAAAGTATATTTTTAAAAAGATTTGATGTCTTTGCCTATGGTCAGAGAATGATCCAACTCTGTAACTTGGCAATCGCTCAAATCCATTCAGCTGAATGGCACAGTAGAGTAAACTAAAGTATATTCCCTATACAATGTTCTGAAGGGGAGACTGACAGAGAGTCCAACAATAAAACATTTTGCAATAATGTTGACATTAATGTAGCCAACTCACTGTGTACTTAAGTCATTCAGCTTACATTAGCAGAGGGAGATATTCCCATAGAGTGCGCATTGGGAAGAGTAATTCAGCTGAGGCAATAATAGATTTCAAACTAAACCAACCAGTTAATATTTGCTTTGACAGAGTGTCCTAGGGCCTAAACAAACAGTATGGGTGTACTAAGTACAATAATCTTGGCAACCTCATCGATTTATACTAAGCCTTGTGTAGAAATCCATTACATAAGCCATTTTTCATCACGACACCAGCTGTTATTGGTGTTATTTTACCATTGCGCCTATGGCGTTTTTTCGTTTATGTCTATTTTTCGAGCCCACGGCTCATGGACGAAATAGCGGAACATACCAGGGACCTTAGAATCGCGGTATCCAGCCGCTGTGAAAATTTCATCAAAATCGTTAGAGTAGTTTTGGCTGTAGATCAGCCAGTCAGTCAGCCAGCCAGTCAATCAATCAGCCAACAATTCTTACAGTAATGAACCTCTCGGTTCCTAACTAGTGACGGGCCTAGCGGCCCGATAAGGAACCGACTTTTTATTTCAAATAAAAGAGACAACGAGCTCGGCTCGGTCTTGCACGATTGGGCACGATTAAGTTCGACTTGGCTTGATTGGCTCGGTTTGGCTCGGCTCGGCTCGGTTCGGCTCGGCTCGGCTCGGCTCGGCTCGGCTCGGCTCGGCTCGGCTCGGCTCGGCTCGGCTCGGCTCGGCTCGGCTCGGCTCGGCTCGGCTCGGCTCGGCTCGGCTCGGCTCGGCTCGGCTCGGCTTGGCTCGGCTCGGCTTGGCTCGGCTCGGCTAGGCTCGGCTCGGCTCGATTAGGCTCGGCTCAGCTCGGCTCGGCTTGGCTCGGCCTGGCTCGGCTCGGCTTGGCTCGGCTCGGCTCGGCTCGGCTCGGCTCGGCTCGGCTCGGCTCAGCTCGGCTCGGCTCGGCTCGACTCGGCTCGGCTCGGCTCGGCCTGGCTCGGCTTGGCTCAGCCTGGCTCGGCTCGGCTTGGCTCGGCCTGGCTCGGCTCGGCACGGCTCGGCTCGGCTCGGTTCGGCTCGGCTTGGCACGGCACGGCTCGGCTCGGTTCGGCTCGGCTTGGCTCGGCTCGGCTCGGCTCGGCTCGTCTTGGCTTGGCTCGGCTCGGCTCGGCTCGGCTCGGCTCGGCTCGGCTCGGCTCGGCTCGGCTCGGCTCGGCTCGGCTCGGCTCGGCTCGGCTCGGCTCGGCTCGGCTCGGCTCGGCTCGGCTCGGCTCGGCTCGGCTCGGCTCGGCTCGGCTCGGCTCGGCTCGGCTCGGCTCGGCTCGGCTCGGCTCGGCTCGGCTCGGCTTGGCTCGGCTCGGCTCGGCTCGGCTCGGCTCGGCTCGGCTTGGCTCGGTCTGAGTCGACTCCCCGTGCTGCTCGAAGGGTGCAAATACATATATGGAAGGGTCAAAGCAAAACTCACGTGCTGCTCGAAGGGACAAAGTCAAACAATGTGTCTATTATTTGATGTAATTCACGTGCTGCTCGAAGGGCGCAAATACATATATCGAAGGGTCAAAGCAAAACTCACGTGCTGCTCGAAGGGACAAAGTCAAACAATGTGTCTATTATTTGATGTAATTCACGTGCTGCTCGAAGGGCGCAAATACATATATCGAAGGGTCAAAGCAAAACTCACGTGCTGCTCGAAGGGACAAAGTCAAACATTGTGTCTATTATTTGATCATCTCACGTGCTGCTAGAAGGGCGCAACTACATATATCGAAACAAGCCCCTGTCTTGTATTTTAATTATATCAGAAATCGTTGCCTTCAGTACAAATATCTAAAAATTCATTCACCTGAAGTATGGGTAACATTATAAATTCGTTTTTCGCACAGTAGAGTTAACTAAGCAAATACCCTCCAGGTTGACTGAATGATTTTATTAATGTTTGCCATGCATAATGAGCTATATTTGGGTCCCATGACCCACCCCATTGAACAGCTTTGCTTACATCTGATAGAAAGTAATCCCAAATTAACTTCCCTCTACGAAAATTATTTTAATTAAATACATACAACATAGCAGCAGTCAACTCTGCTATCAACAGTACACAATAACTAAAATGGCATTCAGCTTACCAGCTATTCGCATTAAGCTAATAGATATTCGATTTCATTGGATTCAGTGAGTGTGTGAGGGCTATTGGGAGAGCAATCAGCTTATGATGTAATACATTAGAATCCCACAGCTTTTGTTTGCTTACTGTCTGAGTTGTAGAGTGAGGATAATACTTGGCAGAGAAAGCATTTCCTTGTTAGGTGGCCATTCCTATAGAATAGCATTACTAGGCCATCTCTATGCATTTTTCATGAGTGCCAGCTGGTGTTTTTATCATTGCGCCTATGGCGTTTTTTCGTTTATGTCTATTTTTCGAGCCCACGGCTCATGGACAAAATAGCGGAACATTCCAGGGACCTTAGAATCGCGGTATCTAGCCGCTGTGAAAATTTCATCAAAATCGTTAGAGTAGTTTTGGCTGTAGATCAGTCAGCCAGCCAGCCAGTCTCGAGCAATTCTTACAGTAATGAACCTCTCGTTTTTTCGTTTATGTCTATTTTTCGAGCCCACGGCTCATGGACAAAATAGCGGAACATTCCAGGGACCTTAGAATCGCGGTATCTAGCCGCTGTGAAAATTTCATCAAAATCGTTAGAGTAGTTTTGGCTGTAGATCAGTCAGCCAGCCAGCCAGTCTCGAGCAATTCTTACAGTAATGAACCTCTCGGTTCCTAACTAGCGGCCCGATAAGGAACCGACTTTTTATTTCAAATAAAAGAGACAACGAGAATTATTATAGAACTAATAATTATGTAAAAATACAATCATATTTCATACAATAATTATTAATAAATTCGATCTATTATTAGTTACTCAATTCTAGAACAAAATCGACCTGCAACTAGTGAAGACCTCGTTTTGGAATTTCGAAACCACGCTGGTGCGATGCGCGATATCGTGTTTAGTTAATAAATTGAAAACTCCATCAATTCATGTGCAACCAGTAATAAGAAATCGCGATAAATGTAATTAAATAAAAATTATTCTAGAAAAATTTTCCTCAAAAAGTATGAAGTCTTGGCGTTGGTGACGCGAAACTAGGCTAGTGAGATTCAGGATATTGCGTTTAATATAAAAATTGAAAACGCTATCGAATTCCGTAAAGGCGTTAATAAAATACTGCAACTTTTTTGAAATTTGTAAAATTCTAGAACTAGAAAAAATTAATTTTTGAACGGCGCTGTTTGAGGTTTCGAAACATGGATAGGCTGAAAGAGGACATCGAATTAAGTTGAAAAATGAAAACCCCATCGAATTTGGACAAAGCGTTCCGGAGTTATAGCGGATCGAAAAAAATTGACCCCCCCCAGTCGCCAAAAATTTACAGTAATTTAAAATTTTGCAAAAAAAATTTTTTGCGTTATTTTTGATGGCGAATCGATTGGCAGTACTGGCTACGAAAAATTTTTTTTGAAATTTTTGGTCAGAAAAAAAAACATGGAAAAAGATTTAAAAAAGATTTGATGTCTTTGCCTATGGTCAGAGAATGATCCAACTCTGTAACTTGGCAATCGCTCAAATCCATTCAGCTGAATGGCACAGTAGAGTAAACTAAAGTAAATTCCCTATACAATGTTCTGAAGGGGAGACTGACAGAGAGTAATCCAACAATAATACATGTTGCAATAATGTTGGCATTAATGTAGCCAACTCACTGTGTACGTAACAGTCATTCAGCTTACATTAGCAGAGTGAGATATTCTCATAGATTGCATTGGGAAGAGTAATTCAGCTGAGGAGATATTAGATTTCAAACTAAACCAACCCGTTAATGTTTGCTTTGACAGAGAGTGGTGGCCTATACAAACAGTATGGGTGTACTGAGTATAATAATCTTGGCAACCTCATCGATTTATTACTAAGCCTTCTGTAGAAATGCATTACATAAGCCATTTTTCATCACGACACCAGCTGTTATTGGTGTTATTTTACCATTGCGCCTATGGCGTTTTTTCGTTTATGTCTATTTTTCGAGCCCACGGCTCATGGACGAAATAGCGGAACATACCAGGGACCTTAGAATCGCGGTATCAAGCCACTGTGAAAATTTCATCAAAATCGTTAGAGTAGTTTTGGCTGTAGATCAGCCAGTCAGTCAGCCAGCCAGTCAATCAATCAGCCAACAATTCTTACAGTAATGAACCTCTCGGTTCCTAACTAGCGGCCCGATAAGGAACCGACTTTTTATTTCAAATAAAAGAGACAACGAGAATTATTATAGAACTAATAATTATGTAAAAATACAATCATATTTCATACAATAATTATTAATAAATTCGATCTATTATTAGTTACTCAATTCTAGAACAAAATCGACCTGCAACTAGTGAAGACCTCGTTTTGGAATTTCGAAACCACGCTGGTGCGATGCGCGATATCGTGTTTAGTTAATAAATTGAAAACTCCATCAATTCATGTGCAACCAGTAATAAGAAATCGCGATAAATGTAATTAAATAAAAATTATTCTAGAAAAATTTTCCTCAAAAAGTATGAAGTCTTGGCGTTGGTGACGCGAAACTAGGCTAGTGAGATTCAGGATATTGCGTTTAATATAAAAATCGAAAACGCTATCGAATTCCGTAAAGGCGTTAATAAAATACTGAAACTTTTTTGAAATTTGTAAAATTCTAGAACTGGAAAAAATTATTTTTTGAACGGCGCTGTTTGGGGTTTGGAAACATGGATAGGCTGAAAGAGGACATCGAATTAAGTTGAAAAATGAAAACCCCATCGAATTTGGACAAAGCGTTCCGGAGTTATAGCGGATCGAAAAAAATTGACCCCCCCCAGTCGCCAAAAATTTACAGTAATTTAAAATTTTGCAAAAAAAATTTTATGCGTTATTTTTGATGGCGAATCGATTGGCAGTACTGGCTACGAAAAATTTTTTTTGAAATTTTTGGTCAGAAAAAAAAACATGGAAAAAGTATATTTTAACAAGATTTGCCTTTGCCTATGGTCAGAGAATGATCCAACTCTGTAACTTGGCAATCGCTCAAATCCATTCAGCTGAATGGCACAGTAGAGTAAACTAAAGTAAATTTCCTATACAATGTTCTGAAGGGGAGACTGACAGAGAGTAATCAAACAATAAAACATTTTGCAATAATGTTGGCATTAATGTAGCCGATACACTGTATACCTAATAGTCATTCAGCAGGGGGAAGAGTTATTCAGCTGAGGCGGTAATAGATTGCAAACTAAACCAACCAGTTGGCAGCCTCATCGATTTATACTAAGCCTGTGTAGAACCACAAACTAAATCAACCAGTTAATATTTGCTTTGACAAAGAGTGCAGGGCCTAAACAAACAGTATGGGTGTACTGAATATAATAATCTTGGCAACCTCATCGATTTATTACTAAGCCTTGTGTAGAAATGCATTACATAAGCCATTTTTCATCACGACACCAGCTGTTATTGGTGTTATTTTACCATTGCGTCTATGGCGTTTTTTTGTTTATGTCTATTTCTCGAGCCCACGGCTCATGGACGAAATAGCGGAACATACCAGGGACCTTAGAATCGCGGTATCCAGCCGCTGTGAAAATTTCATCAAAATCGTTAGAGTAGTTTTGGCTGTAGATTAGCCAGCCAGTCAATCAATCAATCAATCAATCAATCAATCAGCCAACAATTCTTACAGTAATGAACCTCTCGGTTCCTAACTAGTGACGGGCCTAGCGGCCCGATAAGGAACCGACTTTTTATTTCAAATAAAAGAGACAAAGAGCTTGGCTCGGTCTTGCACGATTGGGCACGATTAAGTTCGACTTGGCTTGATCGGCTCGGTTTGGCTCGATTAGGCTCGGCTCGGCTCGGCTCGGCTCAGCTCGGCTCGGCTCGGCTCGGCTCGGCTCGGCTCGGCTCGGCTTGGCTCGGCCTGGCTCGGCTCGGCTCGGCCTGGCTCGGCTCGGCTCGGCTCGGCCTGGCTCGGCTCGGCTCGGCTCGGCTCGGCTCGGCTCGGCTCGGCTCGGCTCGGCTCGGCTCGGCTCGGCTCGGCTCGGCTCGGCTCGGCTCGGCTCGGCTCGGCTCGGCTCGGCTCGGCTCGGCTCGGCCCGGCCCGGCCCGGCTCGGCTTGGCCCGGCTCAGCCCGGCTCGGCTCGGCTCGGCTCGGCACGGCTCGGCTCGGCACGGCTCGGCTCGGCTCGGCTCGGCTCGGCTCGGCACGGCTCGGTTCGGCTCGGCTCGGCTCGGCTTGGCTCGGCACAGCTCGGCTCGGCTCGGCTCTGCTCGGCTCGGCTCTGCTCGGCTCGGCTCGGCTCGGCTCGGCTCGGCTCGGCTCGGCTCGGCTCGGCTCGGCTCGGCTCGGCTCGGCTCGGCTCGGCTCGGCTCGGCTCGGCTCGGCTCGGCTCGGCTCGGCTCGGCTCGGCTCGGCTCGGCTCGGCTCGGCTTGGCTCGGTCTGAGTCGACTCCCTGTGCTGCTCGAAGGGCGCAAATACATATATCGAAGGGTCAAAGCAAAACTCACGTGCTGCTCGAAGGGACAAAGTCAAACAATGTGTCTATTATTTGATGTAATTCACGTGCTGCTCGAAGGGCGCAAATACATATATCGAAGGGTCAAAGCCAAACTTACGTGCTGCTCGAAGGGACAAAGTCAAACAGTGTGTCTATTATTTGATGTAGCTCACGTGCTGCTCAAAGGGCGCAACTACATATATCGAAACAAGCCCCTGTCTTGTATTTTAATTATATCAGAAATCCTTGCCTTCAGTACAAAATATCTAAAAATTCATTTACCTGAAGTATGGGTAACATTATAAATTCGCTTTTCACATAGTAGTTAACTAAAGCAAATACCCTTCAGGTTGACTGAATGATTTTATTAATGTTTGCCATGCATAATGTATTATATTTGGGTTCCATGACCCACCCCATTGATTGAACAGCTTTGCTTACATCAGATAGAGAGTAATCCCAAATTAACTTCCCTCTACGAAAATGATTTTAATTAAATACATACAACATAGCAGTCTACTCTACAGTCAACAGTAGTAGGCCTACACAATAACTAAAATGGCATTCAGCTTACCAGCTATTCGCATTAAGCTAATAGATATTCGATTTCATTGGATTCAGTGAGTGTGTGAGGGCTATTGGGAGAGCAATCAGCTTATGATGTAATACATTAGAATACCACGGCTTTTGTTTGCTTACTGTCTGAGTTGTAGAGTGAGGATAAAACTTGGCAGAGAAAGCATTTCCTTGTTAGGTGGCCATTCCTATTGTAATATCATTACTAGGCTATCTCTATTCATTTTTCATGAGTGCCAGCTGGTGTTTTTATCATTGCGCCTATGGCGTTTTTTCGTTTATGTCTATTTTTCGAGCCCACGGCTCATGGACGAAATAGCGGAACATACCAGGGACCTTAGAATCGCGGTATCTAGCCGCTGTGAAAATTTCATCAAAATCGTTAGAGTAGTTTTGGCTATAGATTAACCAGCCAGCCACCAACAATTCTTACAGTAATGAACCTCCTAACTAGTGACGGGCCTAGCGGCCCGATAAGGAACCGACTTTTTATTTTAAATAAAAGAGACAACGAGAATTAGTATAGAACTAATAATTATGTAAAAATACAATCATATTTCATACAATAATTATTAATAAATTCGATCTATTATTAGTTGCTCAATTCTAGAACAAAATCGACCTGCAACTAGTGAAGACCTCGTTTTGGAATTTCGAAACCACGCTGGTGCGATGCGCGATATCGTGTTTAGTTAATAAATTGAAAACTCCATCAATTCATGTGCAACCAGTAATAAGAAATCGCGATAAATGTAATTAAATAAAAATTATTCTAGAAAAATTTTCCTCAAAAAGTATGAAGTCTTGGCATTGGTGACGCGAAACTAGGCTAGTGAGATTCAGGATATTGCGTTTAATATAAAAATCGAAAACGCTATCGAATTCCGTAAAGGCGTTAATAAAATACTGCAACTTTTTTGAAATTTGTAAAATTCTAGAACTAGAAAAAAATAATTTTTGAACGGCGCTGTTTGGGGTTTCGAAACATGGATAGGCTGAAAGAGGACATCGAATTAAGTTGAAAAATGAAAACCCCATCGAATTTGGACAAAGCGTTCCGGAGTTATAGCGGATCGAAAAAAATTGACCCCCCCCCAGTCGCCAAAAATTTACAGTAATTTAAAATTTTGCAAAAAAAATTTTTTGCGTTATTTTTGATGGCGAATCGATTGGCAGTACTGGCTACGAAAAATTTTTTTTTGAAATTTTTGGTCAGAAAAAAAAACATGGAAAAAGTATATTTTTAAAAAGATTTGATGTCTTTGCCTATGGTCAGAGAATGATCCAACTCTGTAACTTGGCAATCGCTCAAATCCATTCAGCTGAATGGCACAGTAGAGTAAACTAAAGTAAATTCCCTATACAATGTTCTGAAGGGGTGACTGACAGAGAGTAATCCAACAATAAAACATTTTGCAATAATGTTGGCATTAATGTAGCCAACTCACTGTGTACGTGACAGTCATTCAGCTTACATTAGCAGAGTGAGATATTCCCATAGATTGCATTGGGAAGAGTAATTCAGCTGAGGCGATATTAGATTTCAAACTAAACCAACCAGTTAATAATGTTTGCTTTGACAGAGAGTGGTGGCCTATACAAACAGTATGGGTGTACTGAGTATAATAATCTTGGCAACCTCATCGATTTATTACTAAGCCTTCTGTAGAAATGCATTACATAAGCCATTTTTCATCACGACACCAGCTGTCATGGGTGTTATTTTACCATTGCGCCTATGGCGTTTTTTCGTTTATGTCTATTTTTCGAGCCCACGGCTCATGGACGAAATAGCGGAACATACCAGGGACCTTAGAATCGCGGTATCTAGCCGCTGTGAAAATTTCATCAAAATCGTTAGAGTAGTTTTGGCTGTAGATTAGTCAGTCAGTCAGTCAGTCAGCCAGCCAGCCAGCCAGTCTCGAGCAATTCTTACAGTAATGAACCTCTCGGTTCCTAACTAGTGACGGGCCTAGCGGCCCGATAAGGAACCGACTTTTTATTTTAAATAAGAGACAACGAGAATTAGTATAGAACTAATAATTATGTAAAAATACAATCATATTTCATACAATAATTATTAATAAATTCGATCTATTATTAGTTGCTCAATTCTAGAACAAAATCGACCTGCAACTAGTGAAGACCTCGTTTTGGAATTTCGAAACCACGCTGGTGCGATGCGCGATATCGTGTTTAGTTAATAAATTGAAAACTCCATCAATTCATGTGCAACCAGTAATAAGAAATCGCGATAAATGTAATTAAATAAAAATTATTCTAGAAAAATTTTTCTCAAAAAGTATGAAGTCTTGGCGTTGGTGACGCGAAACTAGGCTAGTGAGATTCAGGATATTGCGTTTAATATAAAAATCGAAAACGCTATCGAATTCCGTAAAGGCGTTAATAAAATACTGCAACTTTTTTGAAATTTGTAAAATTCTAGAACTAGAAAAAAATAATTTTTGAACGGCGCTGTTTGGGGTTTCGAAACATGGATAGGCTGAAAGAGGACATCGAATTAAGTTTAAAAATGAAAACCCCATCGAATTTGGACAAAGCGTTCAGGAGTTATAGCGGATCGAAACAAATGTACCCCCCCCCCCAGTCGCCAAAAATTTACAGTAATTTAAAATTTTGCAAAAAAAATTTTTGCGTTATTTTTGATGGCGAATCGATTGGCAGTACTGGCTACGAAATTTTTTTTTTGAAATTTTTGGTCAGAAAAAAAAACATGGAAAAAGTATATTTTTAAAGTCAGAGAATGATCCAACTCTGTAACTTGGCAATCGCTCAAATCCATTCAGCTGAATGGCACAGTAGAGTAAACTAAAGGAAATTCCCTATACAATGTTCTGAAGGGGAGACTGACAGAGAGTAATTCAACAATAAAACATTTTGCAATAATGTTGGCATTAATGTAGCCAACACACTGTGTACTTAAGTCATTCAGCTTACATTAGCAGAGGGAGAAACTTGGATACTCAACTAGAATGCATTGGGAAGAGTTATTCAGCTGAGGCAATAATAGATTTCAAACTAAACCAACCAGTTTATATTTGCTTTGACAGGGCCTAAACAAACAGTATGGGTGTACTAAGTACAATAATCTTGGCAACCTCATCGATTTATACTAAGCCTTGTGTAGAAATCCATTACATAAGCCATTTTTCATCGCGACACCAGCTGTTATTGGTGTTATTTTACCATTGCGCTAATGGCGTTTTTTCGTTTATGTTTATTTTTCGAGCCCACGGCTCATGGACGAAATAGCGGAACATACCAGGGACCTTAGAATCGCGGTATCTAGCCGCTGTGAAAATTTCATCAAAATCGTTAGAGTAGTTTTGGCTGTAGATCAGTCAGTCAGTCAGTCAGTCAGTCAGTCAGTCAGTCAGTCAGCCACAAGCAATTCTTACAGTAATGAACCTCTCGGTTCCTAACTAGTGACGGGCCTAGCGGCCCGATAAGGAACCGACTTTTTATTTTAATTTAAAAGAGACAACGAGAATTAGTATAGAACTAATAATTATGTAAAAATACAATCATATATCATACAATAATTATTTATAAATTTGATCTATTATTATTTGCTCAATTCTAGAACAAAATCGACCTGCAACTAGTGAAGACCTCGTTTTGGAATTTCGAAACCACGCTGGTGCGATGCGCGATATCGTGTTTAGTTAATAAATTGAAAACTCCATCAGTTCATGTGCAACCAGTAATAAGAAATCGCGATAAATGTTATTAAATAAAAATTATTCTAGAAAAATTTTCCTCAAAAAGTATGAAGTCTTGGCATTGGTGACGCGAAACTAGGCTAGTGAGATTCAGGATATTGCGTTTAATATAAAAATCGAAAACGCTATCGAATTCCGTAAAGGCGTTAATAAAATACTGCAACTTTTTTGAAATTTGTAAAATTCTAGAACTAGAAAAAATTAATTTTTGAACGGCGCTGTTTGGGGTTTCGAAACATGGATAGGCTGAAAGAGGACATCGAATTAAGTTGAAAAATGAAAACCCCATCGAATTTGGACAAAGCGTTCCGGAGTTATAGCGGATCGAAAAAAATTGACCCCCCCCAGTCGCCAAAAATTTACAGTAATTTAAAATTTTTGAAAAAAAATTTTTTGCGTTATTTTTGATGGCGAATCGATTGGCAGTACTGGCTACAAAAATTTTTTTTTTGAAATTTTTTGTCAGAAAAAAAAACATGGAAAAAGTATATTTTTAAAAAGATTTCATGTCTTTGCCTATGGTCCGAGAATGATCCAACTCTGTAACTTGGCAATCGCTCAGAGTATCAGTATAAGGCTGAGTAAACATTCCACCTTATAAGCATAAAGCCTCCACAGTATTAATGTTGGCATTAATGTAGCCGATACACTGTATACCTAATAGTCATTCAGCAGGGGGAAGAGTTATTCAGCTGAGGCGGTAATAGATTGCAAACTAAACCAACCAGTTGGCAGCCTCATCGATTTATACTAAGCCTGTGTAGAACCACAAACTAAATCAACCAGTTAATATTTGCTTTGACAGAGTGTCCTAGGGCTTAAACAAACAGTATGGGTGTACTGAGTACAATACTGTAATCTTGGCAACCTCATCGATTTATACTAAGCCTTGTGTAGAAATCCATTACATAAGCCATTTTTCATCACGACACCAGCTGTTATTGGTGTTATTTTACCATTGCGCCTAAGGCGTTTTTTCGTTTATGTCTATTTTTCGAGCCCACGGCTCATGGACGAAATAGCGGAACATACCAGGGACCTTAGAATCGCGGTATCTAGCCGCTGTGAAAATTTCATCAAAATCGTTAGAGTAGTTTTGGCTATAGATTAACCAGCCAGCCACCAACAATTCTTACAGTAATGAACCTCTCGGTTCCTAACTAGTGACGGGCCTAGCGGCCCGATAAGGAACCGACTTTTTATTTTAAATAAAAGAGACAACGAGAATAAATATAGAACTAATCATTATGTAAAAATACAATCATATTTCATACAATAATTATTAATAAATTCAATCAATTATTAGTTGCTCAATTCTAGAACAAAAACGACATGCAACTAGTGAAGACCTCGTTTTGGAATTTCGAAACCACGCTGGTGCGATGCGCGATATCGTGTTTAGTTAATAAATTGAAAACTCCATCAATTCATGTGCAACCAGTAATAAGAAATCGCGATAAATGTAATTAAATAAAAATTATTCTAGAAAAATTTTCCTCAAAAAGTATGAAGTATTGGCATTGGTGACGCGAAACTAGGCTAGTGAGATTCAGGATATTGCGTTTAATATAAAAATCAAAAACGCTATCAAATTCCGTAAAGGCATTAATAAAATACTGCAACTTTTTTGAAATTTGTAAAATTCTAGAACTAGAAAAAATTAATTTTTGAACGGTGCTGTTTGGGGTTTCGAAAAATGAATAGGCCTAAAGAGGACGTCGAATTAAGTTGAAAAATAAAAACCCCATCGAATTTGGACAAAGCGTTCCGGAGTTATAGCGGATCGAAAAAAATTGACCCCCCCCCCAGTCGCCAAAAATTTACAGTAATTTAAAATTTTGCAAAAAAAATTTTTTGCGTTATTTTTGATGGCGAATCGATTGGCAGTACTGGCTACAAAAAATTTTTTTTGAAATTTTTGGTCAGAAAAAAAAACATGGAAAAAGTATCTTTTTAAAAAGATTTGATGTCTTTGCCTATGGTCAGAGAATGATCCAACTCTGTAACTTGGCAATCGCTCAAATCCATTCAGCTGAATGGCACAGTAGAGTAAACTAAAGTAAATTCCCTATACAATGTTCTGAAGGGGAGACTGACAGAGTAATCCAACAATAAAACATTTTGCAATAATGTTGGCATTAATGTAGCCAACACACTACTGCATACTAAACCGTCATTCAGCTTACATTAGCAGAGGGAGAAACTTGGATACTCAACTAGAATGCATTGGGAAGAGTTATTCAGCTGAGGCAATAATAGATTTCAAACTAAACCAACCAGTTTATATTTGCTTTGACAGGGCCTAAACAAACAGTATGGGTGTACTGAGTACAATAATCTTGGCAACCTCATCGATTTATACTAAGCCTTGTGTAGAAATCCATTACATAAGCCATTTTTCATCACGACACCAGCTGTTATTGGTGTTATTTTACCATTGCGCCTATGGCGTTTTTTCGTTTATGTCTATTTTTCGAGCCCACGGCTCATGGACGAAATAGCGGAACATACCAGGGACCTTAGAATCGCGGTATCCAGCCGCTGTGAAAATTTCATCAAAATCGTTAGAGTAGTTTTGGCTATAGATTAGCCAGTCAGCCAGTCAATCAGCCAACAATTCTTACAGTAATGAACCTCTCGGTTCCTGACTAGTGACGGGCCTAGCGGCCCGATAAGGAACCGACTTTTTATTTCAAATAAAAGAGACAACGAGAATTAGTATAAAACTAATAATTATGTAAAAATACAATCATATTTTATACAATAAATATTAATAAATTCGATTTATTATTAGTTGCTCAATTCTAGAACAAAATCGACCTGCAACTAGTGAAGACCTCGTTTTGGAATTTAGAAACCACGCTGGGGCGATGCGCAATTTCGTGTTTAGTTAATAAAGTGAAAACTCCATCAATTCATGTGCAACCAGTAATACGAAATTGCGATAAATGTAATTTGAATAAAAATTATTCTAGAAAAATTTTCCTCAAAAAGTATGAAGTCTTGGCATTGGTGACGCGAAACTAGGCTAGTGAGATTCAGGATATTGCGTTTAATATAAAAATCGAAAACGCTATCGAATTCCGTAAAGGCGTTAATAAAATACTGCAACTTTTTTGAAATTTGTAAAATTCTAGAACTATAAAAAAATAATTTTTGAACGGCGCTGTTTGGGGTTTCGAAACATGGATAGGCTGAAAGAGGACATCGAATTAAGTTGAAAAATTAAAACCCCATCGAATTTGGACAAAGCGTTCCGGAGTTATAGCGGATCGAAAAAAATTGACCCCCCCCAGTCGCCAAAAATTTACAGTAATTTAAAATTTTGCAAAAAAAATTTTTTGCGTTATTTTTGATGGCGAATCGATTGGCAGTACTGGCTACAAAAATTTTTTTTTGAAATTTTTGGTCAGAAAAAAAAACATGGAAAAAGTATATTTTTTAAAAGATTTGATGTCTTTGCATATGGTCAGAGAATGATCCAACTCTGTAACTTGGCAATCGCTCAAATCCATTCAGCTGAATGGCACAGTAGAGTAAACTAAAGTAAATTCCCTATACAATGTTCTGAAGTGGAGACTGACAGAGAGTAATCCAACAATAAAACATGTTGCAATAATGTTGGCATTAATGTAGCCAACTCACTGTGTACTTAACAGTCATTCAGCTTACATTAGCAAAGTGAGATATTTCCATAGATTGCATTGGGAAGAGTAATTCAGCTGAGGCGATAATAGATTTCAAACTAAACCAACCACCAGTCAATGTTTGCTTTGACAGAGAGTGCAGGGCCTAAACAAACAGTATAGGTGTACTAAGTACAATAATCTTGGCAACCTCATCGATTTATACTAAGCCTTGTGTAGAAATCCATTACATAAGCCATTTTTCATCATGACACCAGCTGTTATTGGTGATATTTTACCATTGCGCCTATGGCGTTTTTGCGTTTATGTCTATTTTTCGAGCCCACGGCTCATGGACGAAATAGCGGAACATACCAGGGACCTTAGAATCCGGTCAGCCAGCCGATGTGAAAATTTCATCAAAATCGTTAGAGTAGTTTTGGCTATAGATTAACCAGCCAGCCAGCCAGTCAATCAGCCAACAATTCTTACAGTAATGAACCTCTCGGTTCCTAACTAGTGACGGGCCTAGCGGCCCGATAAGGAACCGACTTTTTATTTCAAATAAAAGAGACAACGAGAATTATTATAGAACTAATAATTATGTAAAAATACAATCATATTTCATACAATAATTATTAATAAATTCGATCTATTATTAGTTACTCAATTCTAGAACAAAATCGACCTGCAACTAGTGAAGACCTCGTTTTGGAATTTCGAAACTACGCTGGTGCGATGCGCGATATCGTGTTTAGTTAATAAATTGAAAACTCCATCAATTCATGTGCAACCAGTAATAAGAAATCGCGATAAATGTAATTAAATAAAAATTATTCTAGAAAAATTTTCCTCAAAAAGTATGAAGTCTTGGCGTTGGTGACGCGAAACTAGGCTAGTGAGATTCAGGATATTGCGTTTAATATAAAAATCGAAAACACTATCGAATTCCGTAAAGGCGTTAATAAAATACTGCAACTTTTTTGAAATTTGTAAAATTCTAGAACTGGAAAAAATTAATCTTTGAACGGCGCTGTTTGGTGTTTGGAAACATGGATAGGCTGAAAGAGGACATCGAATTAAGTTGAAAAATGAAAACCCCATCGAATTTGGACAAAGCGTTCCGGAGTTATAGCGGATCGAATAAAATTTACCCCCCCCAGTCGCCAAAAATTTACAGTAATTTAAATTTTTGCAAAAAAAATTTTTTGCGTTATTTTTGATGGCGAATCGATTGGCAGTACTGGCTACGAAAAATTTTTTTTTGAAATTTTTGGTCAGAAAAAAAAACATGGAAAAAGTATATTTTTAAAAAGATTTGATGTCTTTGCCTATGGTCAGAGAATGATCCAACTCTGTAACTTGGCAATCGCTCAAATCCATTCAGTTGAATGGCACAGTAGAGTAAACTAAAGTAAATTCCCTATACAATGTTCTGAAGGGGTGACTGACAGAGAGTAATCCAACAATAAAACATTTTGCAATAATGTTGGCATTAATGTAGCCAACTCACTGTGTACGTAACAGTCATTCAGCTTACATTAGCAGAGTGAGATATTCCCATAGATGCATTGGGAAGAGTAATTCAGCTGAGGCGATATTAGATTTCAAACTAAACCAACCAGTTAATAATGTTTGCTTTGACAGAGAGTGGTGGCCTATACAAACAGTATGGGTGTACTGAGTATAATAATCTTGGCAACCTCATCGATTTATTACTAAGCCTTCTGTAGAAATGCATTACATAAGCCATTTTTCATCAGGACACCAGCTGTTATTGGTGTTATTTTACATTGCGCCTATGGCGTTTTTTCGTTTATGTCTATTTTTTGAGCCCATGGCTCATGGACGAAATAGCGGAACATACCAGGGACCTTAGAATCGCGGTATCTAGACGCTGTGAAAATTTCATCAAAATCGTTAGAGTCGTTTTGGCTGTAGATTAGCCGGCCAGCCAGCCAGCCAGCCAGCCAGCCAGCCAGTCAGTCAACAATTCTTACAGTAATGAACCTCTCGGTTCCTAAATAGGGGTTAATCATACTAGTGACGGGCCTAGCGGCCCGATAAGGAACCGACTTTTTATTTTATTAAATAAAAAGGACAACGAGAATTAGTATAGAACTAATAATTATGTAAAAATACAATCATATTTCATACAATAATTATTAATAAATTCGATCTATTATTAGTTGCTCAATTCTAGAACAAAATCGACATGCAACTAGTGAAGAACTCGTTTTGGAATTTCGAAACCACGCTGGTGCGATGCGCGATATCGTGTTTAGTTAATAAATTGAAAACTCCATCAATTCATGTGCAACCAGTAATAAGAAATCGCGATAAATGTAATTAAATAAAAATTATTCTAGAAAAATTTTCTTCAAAAAGTATGAAGTCTTGGCGTTGGTGACGCGAAACTAGGCTAGTGAGATTCAGGATATTGCGTTTAATATAAGAATCGAAAACGCTATCGAATTCCGTAAAGGCGTTAATAAAATACTGCAACTTTTTTGAAATTTGTAAAATTCTAGAACTAGAAAAAATTAAATTTTGAACGGCGCTGTTTGGGGTTTCGAAACATGGATAGACTGAAAGAGGACATCGAATTAAGTTGAAAAATAAAAACCCCATCGAATTTGGACAAAGCGTTCCGGAGTTATAGCGGATCGAAAAAAATTGACCCCCCCCATTCGCCAAAAATTTACAGTAATTTAAAATTTTGCAAAAAAAATTTTTTGCGTTATTTTTGATGGCGAATCGATTGGCAGTACTGGCTACGAAAATTTTTTTTTGAAATTTTTGGTCAGTAAAAAAAACATGGAAAAATTATATTTTTAAAAAGATTTGTCTTTGCCTATGGTCAGAGAATGATCCAACTCTGTAACTTGGCAATCGCTCAAATCCATTCAGCTGAATGGCACAGTAGAGTAAACTAAAGTAAATTCCCTATAGAATGTTCTGAAGGGGAGACTGACAGAGAGTAATCCAACAATAAAACATTTTGCAATAATGTTGGCATTAATGTAGCCAACACACTGTGTACATAAGTCATTCAGCTTACATTAGCAGAGGGAGTAACTTGTAGGTATTCCCATAGAATGCATTGGGAAGAGTAATTCAGCTGAGGCGATAATAGATTTCAAACTAAATCAACCAGTTAATATTTGCTTTGACAGAGTGTCCTAGGGCCTAAACAAACAGTATGGGTGTACTAAGTACAATAATATTGGCAACCTCATCGATTTATACTAAGCCTTGTGTAGAAATCCATTACATAAGCCATTTTTCATCACGACACCAGCTGTTATTGGTGTTATTTTACCATTGCGCCTATGGCGTTTTTTCGTTTATGTCTATTTTTCGAGCCCACGGCTCATGGACGAAATAGCGGAACATACCAGGGACCTTAGAATCGCAGTATCTAGCCGCTGTGAGAATTTCATCAAAATCGTTAAGAGTAGTTTTGGCTATAGATTAGCCAGTCAGCCAGCCAGTCAGCTAACAATTCTTACAGTAATGAACCTCTCGGTTCCTAATAAACAGCTGTGTAAATAAGTAACTTTAATACATTTAAATTGTGCCTTTATACCCCCCGACAATATAGAACGGCGGGGAATTAAATTTAACTTTATAGCGAACTTTATAGGAAAGGTGAATAAAGTAATAAAGAACCTTCAAAACATTGTTATACAAACATACAAAGGTGAAGTTTTTGGGCGGTGGGAAAATATCGCCACTTATGTTCATTGTATTAAACAGTTATCGTTTGTTAAATCGTAACCAAGTAATGATTTATAATTTTGAGCATTGTCCCACAATTAAAAAAGGAAATATACATGAACTAATTACTGTATATATAGAAATGTAAATGTCAAGAATCAATCTTTTCGTTACTGCCTCAGCATGTGCTTGGTTCAAATTACAGCTGGGTGCGCTGAAGCTGAGGCATAGTAGGCCATTAGAGTTTAACTTGCGATAGTTCCTCGTGACCCCAGTTGCTCGCATCAATGAGCTGTGAACCATCGCTCTACATGTAGGCCTATTGTGTTTGATACTCACCCTAAGGTCACATACTTACTACAGTATGAGAACTACTGTATGTTTGGATTCATTAGAGTTTACTGATAAGGGCGGGCGAACTTGCGAAATTTGTCCCTCTCCAAGGAAAATCGATGTAAATAACAGCTGATTACTCCCAAAAATAAAACTGTAACCTGACCTATTGACTTTTCGTTTATTGTTTTGGTTAGAATAACGTGCCACTATAACCTGTTCCTTTCCCTTAATTGATAATTTGACATGGATTCGAGATATTAATTTACCGAGATGGGATTTGCGGAATCCCGACCCACCCTTTCTTGTCATCAAAATTTATGTGCGCCTGAAAAATGTTTTAGTTGTTATTTACAACTTAAACAATTGAATGGGAGAATCTTTCCGGCTTGTTAAGCCAAGGAATGCCTGTTTACCACCATGGGTGATCTTCCACAGAAAACCCTTCCACTCTGTTTCTCCAGTTGCCTTGGCTCCCATTTATCGACCACTGAAGGGTGAAAGCCGGGGTTGGGCTAGGCTGCAGCATTTAGAGCAATGTGCCCAAATAGTGCTGCCCCATCTAGGGATCGAACCAGGGCGAGGGCTACCTAATTGGAAGCCCAGGAATGTCACCACTAGACCAAGCTTAAACAATTAACATTCTGGTACAGTAATTAAAATTATATCAGTAACACCATGAAACAATAATATCGCCTTGTAACAGTATTTAATTAACATAATTACTAGTATTCTTACTTGAAATAAAGGGTAAATAAAAATACTTTTTATTTTAAATTGTTACTTTTTCGCTCGAATCCAAAAATCGCGAGAAAAAGTTGCACTTTTTCCCTTTAGCAAAATATAATATTTTCGGTTGAATTTATTAAATTTTATTTCATGTTTTGAAAGATCATCGACGTAGAAAAGGTTTGCACGTAATTTGAAGGTTAAAAAATGGCAGGGCGTGTCCATAGGACGAAATAGTACCCTCATATGGTCATACCAGGATAGTTGCTGTAAACAGCTTCACTGGGTCAGAAGTTTGTGAAGAGGCAATGTCTACAACATCGGAGTCGGAAAATAACATGAGTGATCGGATCTTATTCAACATTTGGAGAGAATTGGTAAACGAACCCTGTGACATACAAATACTGTAGCTGTAGGCGAAAAGAGAATCACCGCGCACAGACGTCTCTTGGTACCGTTGACTGACTACTTCGAAGCCATGTTCTCTGGTAGATGGGCAGAAACCAACCAACCTGAGGTGAAAATCGGAGGTATAGACGCAGGCGTAAACGCAGACGCTGTTGATCATTAACTTCGCATACACATCATTAATAACGGTAAATGAGAACAATGTGAAGAAACTGGTGGCTGCTGCATCGCTACTCATGTTAAATGAGGTACACCGAAGGAGCTGCGAGTTCTTGGAGAACTACCTGGACCCGAGTAATTGTATTGGTTTCCAATCGATTGCGGATAGTTATACATGTGAAGACCACTTGTGTGATGTCAAAAAGTTTACGATGCACCGCTTCCATAGTGTTATGCAGAATGACAATGACGAGTTTATTTTGTTGCCGGTTAAGAAACTGAAGGAGATAATTAGAAGCGACAGGTAGAATGTACGTTCTGAGGAGTAGCTGTTCACTGCTGTGATGAAATGGGTTGAGAGAAGTCCGGATTGAATTCGGCACAATGCCGAGCACAATGAGGAACCTTTTCCAATACTGCCCGAGTTGCTCAAACTCATTCGTATTCCGCTAATTAGATTGGCATTCCTAGAGGGAGCGGTGAAGACCAACCCTCTGATTTGTAATGACAATGAGTGTCTGAAACTGGTAGAAGATGCTAAGACATTCCGGATGGAGGGCTCATTGATCTCCGGTCCTTGGGTAGGGACCCATCCTCGGAAACCCCATACCCCTGTGCACGTTTGTTTGCTTTCAGTCAGAATAAAGGTGATATAGCTTCGTTGCATCGTTTTTTTATCCGGTGTGCTCATTCTCTGTAGAGCAATACATACCAGAGACTAATAAATGGCGATTGGTTGAACAAATTAATAAGCCCAGCTTTGGCATGAGAGTTGCTGTGCTCAATGGATTTATGTATAAGACTGGAGGCTCCAAACTGTTCCAGAAGTCGACCAATGGTATGACATGCCTCCAATGGGCACACCTCGTATGAACCATCATGTTGCTGTGATGGATGGGTTGTTCTATGCGGTTGGGGGATATGGAAATTAAGAAGATCTCTCAACACCGTGGAGCATTACGACCCCAAACACCAACAGCTGGACACGGGTTGCTTCAATGAAGAATTGTCGAGAAATACTGTCAGGGGCCGTCCTGGATTATGCCAGTGGTGGCTTAAATTATTTTATAAAATATATTATGAAGTGGGGGTCACCATTCTTTTAGATATGATTAATTGTTATATATTGATGACAATATCACCGTTCCCACGTATTTGTTGGAACTCCACCCATCGGTGTGGCTGAAGGACTGGAAGTCGAAGGAGCTTCTCCTCAGCAGTCTGATTACGGCTCCCTCCGACGAAACGTCGCAAACGCGGTCCTAAGAAGTAGAAAGTCCAGAAAAGAACATTTTATTTTTCTGTTACTTTATATTACATGAATTCTACTTTATAGGACCTATGTAAATGAAGTATATATATTTGTGTCCAGAAATGAACATTTTATTTTTTTTATTCATTTTATTTCTTAGCTTCGTTAATCGTTATTCGCCTGCACGATATAAGGTATCGTAGTAGATACCGGTAAGGAGACACAGTTGCTAATGAGGCGGAAAAGTCTTCGGAAAGGCGGAAAGTTCGACTTTCCGTCAAATATAAGAGACTACAGTCTCCCACATTTTGTGACCGGGTGTGCTGCAGCGCGGCTAATATCCTAAGGCTCAGGGGGGTGAATGGAGAGTGGTGGGGAGAGGACTAACGTGTTTCAGGGCCTCCACCTCCTGTACTGTACCGATACTGTAGGTAGTTGTACAGTTAGTACTGGTGCAGTGTTCTGCAACCTGTTCCTTTCCATCAATTGGTAAAGTGACCGTTTATTGTTTTGGTTAGAAAAGCCTGCCTCTGTAACCTGCTCCTTTCCCTCAATTGGTTTATGACGTGTGTTACTTTATATGAGGCCTACAGTATTAGCCTACTGTATTATGTGGAGGCCCTCAAACACGTTAATCCCGGGAGAGAGAGAGAGAGATAGAGAGGGGGGGGGGGGGGGGGTTAACATGGATCCCGCATTTGAAATGCACCCCTCATGCAGTCACTTTAATTAAGCCATGCCCCATTGTGTTGCGATTAGTAGAGATCACTTATTAGTACTGTAGATACCATGCCCCTTCACTAGCGTACAGTTTTTGTAGTAGGCCTACCCAGTCAGCTAGTACCGGTACCGTTCAGCCGTTAAGCCCAGGTTCGACAGGCAGACAGGTCAGTTTACCGTTTCCCGTTTATACAGTATTAAGCCTACACGAACGCGTACGACGGTACGGTACAGATTGCTTCTGTCAGACTGTAGGTTGTTTAAACAGGTTAAAAAATGAGGACTCTACTTACAACAAGGGAAGTCAAAATACCTGCCAACGTCGATGTCGGCATTCATTCTAGGACGGTCAAGGTTAGTACCTGTACCTGGTTTCCAGTTTCGGTCGATGATCAATGATACTGGTGTACTTCAACGTGTCTGCCGTCAGGCCGTGGGGTATTTGGGGTAATTTTAAACTATTTTGGGGTAGTTTTATAGGTTCTATTTTGGGGTCTTTGTGGTATTTTGGGGTAATTCGTAGGACCGTTTTACGGTCAGACGGTTACAGGCAGACAGGGTTAACAAAAAATTGATACAAAGCCAAGTGCCAAGGCTGCAAGGACAGAAGGAGAATTCGTCATGTTCGTAGAGCACTTGCGGACTGGCAGACTGGGGCACACCTATATAAAAATATTAAATAATAGGCCTATCACCCCCACGGGGCCAATGGTAGCCTAGGGCTTAAATGGTAATTTCGGTCCGACGAATCCTGGAATCTGTACAAAAAAGTTCAAAAAATACAAAATAGTACAATATTGTAGGCCTACAAACAGACAAAAGAGTACAAACGGAAACGAGTGAGAAACGCCTACAAAACGTGTACCGGTCAGCCGGTATAATACCGTACCAGTGTAGTATACAGTTATACACTACATCCGAAATATGCGCCGCTACAGTCAGACAGTGTCAATAGCGGCATTCAGGCAGTTCAGGCATTGGTTCTGTGGTCAAGTATGAAATGAAAATGATTGATAGAACTTTGATTCAAGTGGATTTTGACTGGCATACAGTAAAAGTTAGTAGGCTACTGTTCGTACAGTCGTATAATACAATATACCGGGTAATGCAATATGGTCTGATGGTACATACATGCTATGCAGTGGGTAGATATAAACTCGCATAACTGAGACTCAAAATGTCTGAATGTAGGTCATAGTCTTATGTCTTAAAGTACCGGTACCGGTAGCCCTATATCTGTATATGGAATACTGACAAAAAGCGCGCCACACGCGTTCTGGTTAAACGAAAATCGCGCCACCCATGATATCTAATGCGCGCCAAGCCAACAATTGACTATGAAATTTTGAAGTAATTGCTTAATTGTAATAATTTATCAGTTTATAATGCTGTAGCCCTACAGTATTTTAGCATTAAAATGCGAGTGTAGCGAGCAAGGAAATTTTCCAATTATGTTAACATAAATCAGTAAATACAGTCTGACAGTAATAGTGAGATAGTGCTGTAGTTGTAGTAGTAGTAGTAGTAGGTAAACGTCTACTGACTGTTTTTAAATGCAGATGTGATCAAGATGCGAGCGTAGCGAGCACGAAAATTGTAACATTTCAGCATTTAAAGTAGGCAAAGCGACTGTTTTCAAATGTCAAATGCAGAAATGCAGATGTCATTAAATTGCGAGCTGGCGAGCGTAGCCACCACGGAAATTCTGCTGAATCATGCAGGCTATCATGGTTTTATTGGTTTGAAGAATCTGACAATTGAAAAACTTTTGAAACAAGTCATGTTTTTAATGGTCATGCTCAATCTGTCTGTTTCCATTTGTCCACAGCCAGACAGTGACAGTGCTAAGAGTAGGCTTACAGTATAAACGCGAGCGAAGCGAGCGGACATTTTTCAATCTTTTTAAACCTATAGAATAATTTCAAATAGAGCTGTAGAGTGGGATGTGTTGCCAGTGCACTGCTCTGCTACGCTACCTCCTACTGTCCTAACCTAACCTAACCCTACATCCATATTCGCGCCAGGACCGCCAGGATCCTCAATGCGCGCCACACGCCCCTGTCACTATGCGCCAGGATCCTTAATCCGCGCCACACGCCCCTGTCACTACGCGCCAGTATCCTTAATCCGCGCCACACATGTTGAGCAAACTCTACATAAATTCCAACCTGGCGCGGTAGCCCATATACTGAAGGATAGACTGTACAGCCGTATGCCTGTATGCTACGTGTATAGACTACGTTATGTAGGCTATGTACGGTATGTAATGTATGCCTCTATCTAACAATTTTATTGAGTTCTCCTGCAATCTTGCGTGCTTGACAGCTTGCAGCTTGGGACAGTTTTTTGTGTTTTTCGAACACAAAAAGCTGCATTAAACTCATACAGTCATAAGATTGTATTATTGTCATACTTTCTGCTAGATTAGCGCCCCGCTCAATGCGTGGCTCGCCCCACAATGCATTGTTTTATTTGGCACATCATGTGCGCCCCTCTACACGATTTGAACTACACCTTTATACCCGTTTTGCAAGCGTTTCTTACTCGTTTGTACTCTTTTGTACTATTTTTGCACTTTATTGTACTCTGTTGCACACTTTTGTACTATTTTGTATTTTTTGTACTTTTTTGTACAGATTCGTCGGACCCGGTAGTTTCGTACATTATCATCTGGCCCTTCGGGCCAATAGCAAAAAGTCGGAAATTCTACAACATTTCTTAGATTAGAGCCTCATGACTTAGGGTTAGCTGGTTCGGGTTAGGGTTAAATTACTGCAAACCCTAACCTAAAAAACAAACCAATATCCCAATCAGTACCTACATAACACCACAAAAAACCAAGCCATTAAGTAAGCCAAGTCAGCCAAGTAAAATAATGCTGTATTTTTTCCATATAAAAAGTGGCGCCTGTAGTGTGATAGAGCCGTACAGCCGTAGTTTGAGATTCATATTGGCAAAAAACAACCATTATGCGTCGTGTTGCCCGCTTAGTCACACGTCATATGAATGAGTTCAATACCTCATGTATATAATTGTATACAGTCCGGCATTCCGTTAAAAAAAATTTTTTTTTGAATTTTTTTTTACTCCCAAAATGCACATAGGTCTAACAGCTAACACATAAATAAATTTATTTAGGGAATAGGTAGGTTGCAGTTTAGTAAGAACGAAATGCCAGATTCTAACTGAGATAGCCAAGGCTAGTGTTTCATCCCCAGAGCTTAAGTAAGAGCTGGAAGAGAGAAAAGTACATTACACAGTACAGTACATACAGTTCTGCAGTTAGGTGTATGAGTGATTATTACATACAGTTATATGCATACATCTGGTATTTTCGTATTGCAAAATGAGACTAACATGTTATTGAGTTATCGTTTATTGTTTTGGTTGGAAAGGTTCAGACCAAAACGATAAACGATAATAAATGATGATAAACATAGGTGCCAGTCGTATTTTTGCAATACGAAAATACCAGAGGTGCGGATATGAACTGTAATTTATTTTTCTGCGATGATAGCCGTAAGAGTCCATTGAAAAGAAACGGCATACCACCATGGCAGCACGGGTTTACCTACATATTAATTCAGCCTAACCATATCATCTTATCAGAATATGTACCGTACCGTACCTGTTCCATCCGTAATGTTATACCCTTAGGTGAAAGGTCCTCGCGGCACTTTGGTAAAAACCTTTAAACATCTAAAAGTTGAACTTCTTCTCAACAAAAAAGATCGTACAATAACGGTGAAGCAATGGTTTGGATCCCGGAAAGCTGTCGCTTGTGTGAGGACGTTGTGCAGCCACATCGAGAATATGTTTACTGGTGTCATAAAGGTAAGTCTCTCTAAATCCAGCCCATGACCAGCGGTGGCATACAGACCGAGTAATGGCTGACACGTTCACGAGAGTCCCCTGTATCCGAACATTGCCGTCACGCAGATCCACGTAGGGTTTTGGGTTTGCTGGGTCTTTAACGATGAGTAGCACCATTAACCCATACAATTATCTAGCGATCCAACGTGCGTAATTTTATTACGTTATGTCATCGTACAGGCGTTCTGAACGCTGGTGTAGTTAATCACAATATTGTGATACTTGGAATATTGCTTTGAAACAGTGCATTTTTGTACTTGACAACAAGTATATATGTACCGGTGTATATACGTAGTTTTATTACAAAATTGTTACACGAAATTACTGAATAAAGATAATTATCGAAATACGGATTTTAGAACAAACCTTTTTTAAAAAGTTTGATAAATTTTCCGCTAAAAATTAATACCTCTAGTGGAAATTCGACCCAAATATCAGCTGATGATTACTCCCAATAATAAAACTGTTCTGTTATGTTTCGTTTATTGTTTTGGTTAGAATAACGTGCCACTGCCCCCCCCCCCCCCCCCCCCCCACTCCCCTGTCTCTTAGGTTAAACAGGTGTAAAACGTTCATAAACATTAGCAATTTGTTATTCGTTTAATTAAATACAGTTCCAGCATTTCCAAGAGATCATTCTAATATTCAATGTTAGTCTTAAGAAATATTATCAAAAATACCGTTTTTACTTAATAAATGGGGATTTGGCTGAGGTTGTTGGGAGTGTTACATATTTATTTAGGTTGTTTCGTTCGTATTCCTTTATGATTGTATTAAAGAGTCCGCTATCCCATTTACCTATACGTTAAAAATATTTGAATACGATTTTTATGTTATTTTTACCCTGAATCAACACCAATTTATCATAGAGAACCGCTGCCTACGCAGTGCTAATGTAGTGAAAATGTTTATTTGCAAGAAAATATTACGGCATGTGGGATTTGAACTCGGCACTTCTCGGCACTTCATCAGTCTATTGAGCTACCGGCATGTCACATGTTATAGCAAAACTACCGTAGGATCAGTTTCCTTCTAGTAGCTGCCGTAATACACAACAAAATGATTTTATATAGAATTAGACTTCACATAGAGAAACTGCTGTTCAATCCTGACTGGTGTACTACGAGGCGACACATTGGCGCCATTATGATTCATAATTGTATTGGATTACGCAATGAGGACGGCGGCGGTTACAAAGGGAGAAAAAATTGGATTCACACAACAAGAACGCAGAAGTAGTAGCCGGCAACTACAGCCACAGACACCGACTTCGCGGATGACATCGCCCTGCTCTCTAATACGCTAGCAGATTCACAGCTTCTACTAAATAAAGTGGAGAGGGCTGCTAAGTGCCCATCCATAAATGACGTCACGCTGGACATGGGGGGGGGGGGTGAAATTTCGTGACGATTTGTGACGAGGGGGGGTTGCAATATAGTGACGTCACATTATAAGTTTCCGATAAAAGTACTGTATTGAATACATAGCGTGTATACTTTCAGGGCACCGTCAGATCAGAAGTAATAAAATGTAAATAAAATAAAATTCAAAAAAAAATTAAAAATAAAATTGGTTCAAATTTCCTGCACTATTCTATGGTTCAACCATATCAACTATACAATACAATAGCCTACATGTATTTGTATACTGTATAGGTCTACTGTTACTACTGTACAGAGGACTTTCATTTTAAACTATAGTCAGCATCAACTTACTGTTACAGGTGATACCGTGGAGTACTGTACAGTATGTATGTACAGTATGGTACATTAGCTGGTGTCTGGCTAATTAACTTTTTAGTTTTAGTTTAGTATAATATAGTACCTATAGGATGTCGCAGTGTCCGAGTGGATATGGCGCCTGAACTGCTTACACAATAGTGTTTGGTGGCGCAGGTTCGAATCCGACTAAAGGCTGTAGAAATTTCGCACTGTTGTGTCCCTAGGCAAGACACTTTAGACATTAGTGCCTACGTCAACCCAGCGGTATAATGGGAACCTGGCTTTGCTGGGGTAATGATAATAAAAGCGCTTTGAGTATGCCGAGCATAATAAAGCGCTATATAAATAACCAATATTATTATTTATTATTATTATTACCTACCGGTGCGGTGCGGTGCCGTAAAACAACCGGCAGCATGAAATTCCGATAACGCAAACTATTCAAGGAGTCATCTGTCCAGAACAATCCAACTATTCTACTCACAATTTCCCATCTCTTTTTGTCAATTTAGCTCTAAAGGATACCATATTTAAACTATTACCTCTTCCAATGACAACCTTTAAAATATTACCTAAGACCTCTACTGCCCTTCCATAATTGTTAAAATTAGAGAGCGTGTTTGTAAAGAATGTCATCTTTACTTTGCATCGAAAGTTTTACTTAAAAATCACTTTATATCCCTTCATGGTAGCGGTAGTTCCAGAACTCCTTTTGATTATCAATCCCCTGCGAATCCACAGTAGCTGATGTCTCACCAATGGCAATTATAACCACGACAGACCACCTGTCGTGCCCATAGGAGCATGTCTGAAAACTAGTATTGATTTGTAATGTTAGTTTATAGTTGACAAATGTATTACAGATTTATTGTTCTAATAATATAGTAATAGTCTTAATCATTTAATTTTATAGAGTGTGACGTGACATTGGGGAGCGGGGGGTTAGCCATTTCGTGAAGATTGGTGACGAAGGGAGGGGGGTCAAAAATGTCTTTAAAAACGTGACAATGTTTATGGATGGCCGCTAAGGAGGTTGGTTTGCTTATAAATGCTACCAAGACCGAATTCATGACTTAATGTTAATGGTAATGTGACAACAGTTGATCAACTAAGGAAGGTTGACGACTTCCAGTACCTTGGATCATGGATAGAGAGTAGCAAAAAAGACATAGAAGTTAGGAAAATAGCTCTATCAAAAATGGATACCATCTGGAAATCTGATCTCTCCAGGTACCTGAAGGCTAAGTTCTTTCGAGCCACAGTGGAGAGTGTATTTTTATACGGGGGTGAGACCTGGGCACTGACGAAATCACTTGAACAACGAATTAATGGTTGTTTGTTACACAAGACTACTAAGGGCTGAAGGGTGGGTGATGTCTACACTAAACTGGAAAAGTATCCAGTTTATAAGTGTATAAGTTTTAGGTTGTTTGTATAAACTACAACAATATTCATATCTCGTTAATGACATAATATAATCTATTTCATTTCTTCAGTTAAACTACATAGAACAAAAATCAACAACATGAAAGTTTTCAACCTGAATAATAATATAGATAAGATATATTTCCTTGTTTACAATGACATTATTGCACATATTGCAGAGTTTATCGCAAACAAAACATGGCTTAGCACAATGATAATCAACATTATGTATTGTATGTGATGCTGCTATATGCACCTATAAATACAATGTACATAAACTTTCTCACAGACTAAGATACATTGATCCTACCATTCCCTGTGTCCACACAAGTTCACTGTTCACATACTTTTGTTTTATTTTGCAACTAACACGATAAGCAGTGATACTGCAACGAATAGCATAAACAGAATGCGTCCTGAAATGGTTTTTTACTAACATATCTGGCTTCATTTGCGGGTTAAAAAGTAGCCGAGCCATATGTGACACACATTGCTGAGGGTTAAAATAAAACATATAGGGGCCTAGGGGGAATAATTCCTAAAACAGTGAGAACAGTTACCTACTACTAACTGTACATTTAAAAAAAATGGCGGAAAAATTATAGAATTTTACTTCCAGGTTCACGTAGGGTAAAATTATACTTATACACACTCTTTACTTTCCCAAGAATAACATATAACTAAAAGATAATTCCATTTTCCAGTTGAAATAAATATATTTGGCATACGGGAGTAATGCATGAGTTGAGTAGAGTAGCTAGCGCTGGAACCTTATTGACATCAGCAATTCAGCAACAACTGCCCCTGATGATATTTTATTTTATTAATCTATAAATCTCCACAGAATCCAGAGATATTATTCTCATCGTAGATAAACTTCCAGCTATCCGTGCCACCCATATCCTCCATCAGCTGATCAACCCCGATGCAGGAACCTAAATCCCTCTTCTTAACGAAGACAACCTTCTTGGCGGACTCCTTGCCCATTATCTGCTTCACGATGGTCCATGTCGCGCTGAACACCAACGGCATCTCGTAGGCCAGTAGATACGCGAGCGAGTCTGGGTAGTAATGTTTGTGACAGTTTATCATAAAGTTCACGTATCCCATGTCGATGTTGGTGATACCGGCCCCGTGCATGTCGAACAAGATGACTAACTTCCTGCCTAGGTTACTGAAATACAACCTTTCTAGAAGATAGATAAAATGGCGTTGAGCATCTTTGCTCAATGATTTATCGTGTTGTTTGAAGTGAATAATAAGAACATTAGCGCCATTAAGATCCTTGTTACGAATGTACGCTGAACCCTTTTCTAAGAGTTTCTTATTTAGATTATCTTCGGCAATGTCCTCCACTCCGTATTCTTTTCGCCACTTTAAGCTAGCGTGCATCTGATCAACAGCTTCTCCGGGGATGTCCTCGTATATGTGGTTGTGTCGGATGTAACGCCACACCCATGCGTCCTCGTCCCGCATCCGTTGCACGTCCCGCTCGCTGTACGCCCCATCCGATATCGAGTTGGCGCATTCCGTTAAGAATTTCTCGCGCACGTTCGCTATCAGTTGTTTGTGTTCGTCTTTTTGCGGATCTACTGGGAAGGGGTTGGGGAATTCTGGAGGCGCCATGCTGTACCGCGGTACCGGTATGGACAACAGCTGAACGGTACAATGGCAATGGTAATACCTAAGCTGGGAGAGCTGACACAGATAATAAGCTACTGTACGTTGCACTACAGCATTAATTACCAGCAGAACCCTAACCTTGCCCTTCAGATTCAGCGCTGCAATAGCTGGGCATTCAAGATTGGACTGGCTAACCACACTAGGTGTATAGGTATACATAACGCCAACTGCGAACTTTATGTTCTTCCCTGATGTTGGCCCAATAAGAGGAATATCAGCTCCATTGTGTTATCCAATTAAATTTGGACTGCCATTACGTCATCATCAGATATTGGTGTATTTTGGGGCGAGCCACGAAGTTGGCGGAGCTTTAGCAAACTGACACAGTTGGGGTGGGTAAATTTTCCAAATAGTTGTCGTCGTCGACGATACTATTTTGACATGCTAATAACTTTCTCAGATTTGGAGCTGTCGAGTTGAGAATTTAATGCCATCAATAGGACAAAACTAAGATATTTTTGTACTATGATATTTGGGAGACTTTCAGACACCATTAGTTTAATAGTCTCCCTCTAGAGGGCTACATGTCTAAACGTTAAATGTCTTGTGATTTTTTCATTTTATTCCTTTCAAGCCGAAACTTGGTTGACCCATTAACTGTGTCTTTCAAATGAGTCTAACTGTCTGTAGTTTTCCAGTCTGTCTCTAGAGGGCTAAACTTCTGAAGGTGAAAACTTCCCATTTCCGTGATTTTGATCCAATTGAACACTAGACCACATGTTGCGTCTTTGAGGGGATTCTGCTCCATCTATACTGCTAAAGTTTGCCGCTAAACGGGGAAATCTCAAAAAGTAAATCTCTCATTTCGTTATTTGTTATCCGATCAAGCTAAAAATTGACAGTTATGCGTGCTCGACCATCCATAGAGCCTTATTTGCACTTTGATCCATCTCAAGTTCTCCAGTCTACCGCTAATGGGCTAAAATGAAAAACATTTTAGGAATGTATGAAATGAAACCTTCCTTCAAGCATTTCGTATTGTTATTTATAATCCTTTCTGCCTGATTAATACCTGGAAATGCTGGCATGTATATTATAGACCTCAGACTTAGTTTTTGTGATCTCTAAATAATACCGTCTGGGTCTCCAGTTACACAGTTTGTCGATATGATGTAATAAATGATTAGGGGACATCCGTTTGTATTTTGCTTATAATTCTTTCCAGTTGATGACACTTAAAATAAGTTTAACACGCTTGCTGAACGAAGGTCCGCCAGACTTTGTGTCCTAAAATATATAATATATATAATCTATTCGATGGTTTTGATGGGTTTTTATATATATTTGATTAGTTTTGAGTTTATTTTTTGAGGGGAAACTAATTATTGTAAAGACGGAGGAATTATAACTTATAATAACAAACAGTGTAAAACATTGTTTTATCGGGATGTTTTGTGGGTAGCGTTAGCCAGTGAACCAACCCCCAATGGATTACTGTATTATTAATTGAAAGTAATTGAATTATCGAACAACGTATATTATATAATAATAAATTACGAATAGACTTGATAGCGCCGTTTGGTCAAGTTTTAGCGGCCTGACCTGTATTGGTTGTTCCTGACGTTACTGGAAAACTTTAGTTATTTATAATTAACCTTTTGTGTTCCGCTTTTTTAGGGATACAAATACAAGATGCGGTTTGTCTACGCCCATTTCCCAATTAATTGCGCTATAACCGATGGCGGAAAACATATCGAAATCAGGAATTTCTTGGGGGAGAAGGTAGTGAGACATGTGGAGATGCGAGAAGGGGTTTCTGTGGCGACAAGTACAAAGACCAAAGACGAACTTATACTGACAGGCAACGACATAGAAATGGTTTCATTATCGGGTAAGAAAGAAACTATTAATTCGGCATTTTTTTTATTGAAAATATAAGTTTACTATAATATATTAGCTGCTCTTGGCTGCTTCGTTTTTGTTATGGAATTGCGTTGAAATTTGGTGAATATTAAATTTTAAAACAAAATAAAATGTGTTTACGTTTGTTGACAAAAGGAAACATCTCGATTCTACAATAATAGTTTATTCGATACAGCGGTATTTGTGTTGGGGTTTAACTGGTATGTTCGCACTTCGCTCCCTGTGGTTTAACTGTTATGTTCGCACTTCGCTCCCTGCGGTTTAACTGTTATGTTCGCACTTCGCTCCCTGCGGTTTAACTGTTATGTTCGCACTTCGCTCCCTGTGGTTTAACTGTTATGTTCGCACTTCGCTCCGTGTGGTTTAACTGTTATGTTCGCACTTCGCTCCCTGTGGTTTAACTGTTATGTTCGCACTTCGCTCCCTGCGGTTTAACTGTTATGTTCGCACTTCGCTCCCTGTGGTTTAACTGTTATGTTCGCACTTCGCTCCCTGTGGTTTAACTGTTATGTTCGCACTTCGCTCCCTGTGGTTTAACTGTTATGTTCGCACTTCGCTCCCTGCGGTTTAACTGTTATGTTCGCACTTCGCTCCCTGTGGTTTAACTGTTATGTTCGCACTTCGCTCCCTGCGGTTTAACTGTTATGTTCGCACTTCGCTCCCTGTGGTTTAACTGTTATGTTCGCACTTCGCTCCCTGTGGTTTAACTGTTATGTTCGCACTTCGCTCCCTGCGGTTTAACTGTTATGTTCGCACTTCGCTCCCTGTGGTTTAACTGTTATGTTCGCACTTCGCTCCCTGTGGTTTAACTGTTATGTTCGCACTTCGCTCCCTGTGGTTTAACTGTTATGTTCGCACTTCGCTCCCTGCGGTTTAACTGTTATGTTCGCACTTCGCTCCCTGCGGTTTAACTGTTATGTTCGCACTTCGCTCCCTGTGGTTTAACTGTTATGTTCGCACTTCGCTCCCTGTGGTTTAACTGTTATGTTCGCACTTCGCTCCGTGTGGTTTAACTGTTATGTTCGCACTTCGCTCCCTGTGGTTTAACTGTTATGTTCGCACTTCGCTCCCTGCGGTTTAACTGTTATGTTCGCACTTCGCTCCCTGCGGTTTAACTGTTATGTTCGCACTTCGCTCCCTGTGGTTTAACTGTTATGTTCGCACTTCGCTCCCTGTGGTTTAACTGTTATGTTCGCACTTCGCTCCCTGTGGTTTAACTGTTATGTTCGCACTTCGCTCCCTGCGGTTTAACTGTTATGTTCGCACTTCGCTCCCTGTGGTTTAACTGTTATGTTCGCACTTCGCTCCCTGTGGTTTAACCTGTTATGTTCGCACTTCGCTCCCTGTGGTTTAACTGTTATGTTCGCACTTCGCTCCCTGTGGTTTAACTGTTATGTTCGCACTTCGCTCCCTGCGGTTTAACTGTTATGTTCGCACTTCGCTCCCTGTGGTTTAACTGTTATGTTCGCACTTCGCTCCCTGTGGTTTAACTGTTATGTTCGCACTTCGCTCCCTGTGGTTTAACTGTTATGTTCGCACTTCGCTCCCTGCGGTTTAACTGTTATGTTCGCACTTCGCTCCCTGTGGTTTAACTGTTATGTTCGCACTTCGCTCCCTGTGGTTTAACTGTTATGTTCGCACTTCGCTCCCTGCGGTTTAACTGTTATGTTCGCACTTCGCTCCCTGTGGTTTAACTGTTATGTTCGCACTTCGCTCCCTGCGGTTTAACTGTTATGTTCGCACTTCGCTCCCTGTGGTTTAACTGTTATGTTCGCACTTCGCTCCCTGTGGTTTAACTGTTATGTTCGCACTTCGCTCCCTGCGGTTTAACTGTTATGTTCGCACTTCGCTCCCTGTGGTTTAACTGTTATGTTCGCACTTCGCTCCCTGTGGTTTAACTGTTATGTTCGCACTTCGCTCCCTGTGGTTTAACTGTTATGTTCGCACTTCGCTCCCTGTGGTTTAACTGTTATGTTCGCACTTCGCTCCCTGCGGTTTAACTGTTATGTTCGCACTTCGCTCCCTGTGGTTTAACTGTTATGTTCGCACTTCGCTCCCTGTGGTTTAACTGTTATGTTCGCACTTCGCTCCCTGTGGTTTAACTGTTATGTTCGCACTTCGCTCCCTGTGGTTTAACTGTTATGTTCGCACTTCGCTCCCTGGGTTAACTGTATGTTCGCACTTCGCTCCCTGTGGTTTAACTGTTATGTTCGCACTTCGCTCCCTGTGGTTTAACTGTTATGTTCGCACTTCGCTCCCTGCGGTTTAACTGGTATGTTCGCACTTCGCTCCCTGTGGTTTAACTGTTATGTTCGCACTTCGCTCCCTGTGGTTTAACTGTTATGTTCGCACTTAGCTCCCTATGGTTTAACTGTTATGTTCGCACTTCGCTCCCTGTGGTTTAACTGTTATGTTCGCACTTCGCTCCCTGTGGTTTAACTGTTATGTTCGCACTTCGCTCCCTGTGGTTTAACTGTTATGTTCGCACTTCGCTCCCTGCGGTTTAACTGTTATGTTCGCACTTCGCTCCCTGTGGTTTAACTGTTATGTTCGCACTTCACTCCCTGTGGTTTAACTGTTATGTTCGCACTTCGCTCCCTGCGGTTTAACTGTTATGTTCGCACTTCGCTCCCTGCGGTTTAACTGTTATGTTCGCACTTCGCTCCCTGTGGTTTAACTGTTATGTTCGCACTTCGCTCCCTGTGGTTTAACTGTTATGTTCGCACTTCGCTCCCTGTGGTTTAACTGTTATGTTCGCACTTCGCTCCCTGTGGTTTAACTGGTATGTTCGCACTTCACTCCGTGTGGTTTAACTGTTATGTTCGCACTTAGCTCCCTATGGTTTAACTGTTATGTTCGCACTTCGCTCCCTGCGGTTTAACTGTTATGTTCGCACTTCGCTCCCTGTGGTTTAACTGTTATGTTCGCACTTCGCTCCCTGTGGTTTAACTGTTATGTTCGCACTTCGCTCCCTGCGGTTTAACTGTTATGTTCGCACTTCGCTCCCTGTGGTTTAACTGTTATGTTCGTACTTCGCTCCCTGTGGTTTAACTGTTATGTTCGCACTTCGCTCCCTGCGGTTTAACTGTTATGTTCGCACTTCGCTCCCTGTGGTTTAACTGTTATGTTCGCACTTCGCTCCCTGTGGTTTAACTGTTATGTTCGCACTTCGCTCCCTGCGGTTTAACTGTTATGTTCGCACTTCGCTCCCTGTGGTTTAACTGTTATGTTCGCACTTCGCTCCCTGTGGTTTAACTGTTATGTTCGCACTTCGCTCCCTGTGGTTTAACTGTTATGTTCGCACTTCGCTCCCTGCGGTTTAACTGTTATGTTCGCACTTCGCTCCCTGTGGTTTAACTGTTATGTTCGCACTTCGCTCCCTGTGGTTTAACTGTTATGTTCGCACTTCGCTCCCTGCGGTTTAACTGTTATGTTCGCACTTCGCTCCCTGTGGTTTAACTGTTATGTTCGCACTTCACTCCCTGTGGTTTAACTGTTATGTTCGCACTTCGCTCCCTGCGGTTTAACTGTTATGTTCGCACTTCGCTCTCTGCGATAACAACATTCATATTTTTCTTTAAACATTAAGGAATCATTTGTATAAATTTATTGTTTTTATTATTCCAGCGGCTCTCATCCACCAGTCGACGAAGGTGCGAGATAAAGATATCAGAAAGTTCTTGGACGGTATATATGTTTCGGAGAAAGGGAACATTGACGAATAGTTTATAAGTTTGTGCCACGGATCTTTTGTACACAGTGGATTGGCAATATGTTCAAATATCGTACTCTAGATGGCGTTACTAACTGCTGTATAAAGTACGTGAACTTTTGGCAATGAAATTAAACTTCCACATAATATCAAATGAATCCAATAATATAGTTATATAATAAATTATTTTATTATAATATTACATTGGGGTCCCACTACTACAAACTTACCAGCTGCTTATTGTAGCGGAAATGTCTAGCGAATTGGAGATGTAGTTTCTGCAGGGTGGTCTCTACTTTACCAGTCGGCCATTCAGGAACTTATTTCTATTGAAAGCAAGCCACAACTTGGTCTAGTGGTGACGTTCCTGTTCTTCCAATCCAATCAGTAGGTCTTGGTTCGATTCCTAGATAGGGTAGCACTGTTTCGGCTACTACTATATAATCGGTATGCTGCATCAAAGCTGCACATTGAAATGCTATGATGGCTTAACGAAAGTATTTTTGCTACCACCATGCAATCCACAATTGGCAAGCCCCATGCAGCGTGCATTAAGAATGCTGTGCCGTCTTATCAGCAAAGTTGCACCGCCACAACTCCCTATCTCACTTTCGCGAGATTACCTACAGCTTCAAGGCCAGTGTCCTTTAGAAGGTGTCTCTCGAAAGTCATGGCCTGCCCACCTTGCTTATTTTTCTCAATGGGGCTGCCAAAGCACAAGATTGTGCACAGGCTGGTCCTCACGGCGAAAGCAATGTCCTGTAAAGCGGAGACGGTTCCGTTCAAGTGTCAAGCTAGTGGAGACTATTGA